>JASAND010015764.1:0-18719 GCA_030248195.1 Trissonchulus latispiculum
TGAAATTTCTTTTTAACTTTCAACTATTGAATTACGGTAGCATCTCTTTTCCATCTTGTATTTTAGCAGGCGCTAAAATTTTTCTATCCAGGGGAGGATGTTGAGAATCAACTAAATTAAAGTGTTGCAACTCAATCTTAAAAACAAACACTAAAACTATTTGTTACTGATGTGTGCAACCTTTGGTCTGTTAGCTAAATTGATCAGCTCAGATCTGATCTACCAGTGCAGTGTTATCGAAATTTGTGTACGAATACGGTGTGTCTTTTTATCGTGGTCCTGAATTTATATTTCGTCTGCCGTAACCATTTCATGCCGGTAAATTCTTGTAAGCCGTTCTTGTGATCGTAGTCGGTAAGGTTAGTTTACTAGTTAGGTAGGTAGGATTTAGAATAGAATCACTGAGTTAGGCCCGGTCAGTTTACCTGCAGTCGATCCGCCCTTTAATTCTGAGTTAAGTTTCCAGACAGTTAACTTAGGATTAACATATGTATAACAGTATTGTTCAGTTTTTACTTTGTGACTTTTTTATTCTTTTATCGTTAAAGTGCTACTACCTTCCGAGACAAGGTAATTTTAGCATTGGAGGTCACCCTCCCTTGATTGGAGCTGCCTCAAAATTTCAGTTGAAAATATTTCGTACATTACATAGCTAAAATGCGTTTAATTTTTGTTTTGGCTAACAATTTGCTCAGGAGACTGAGGACATATAGTTCAGTTCACTATTACAAAGCACAATCTCGATAAGCACAGATCACATGACATGGAAATTATTCTAAAATTAAATAGACAAAACTGCGATAGGTTTTAAGACTAGAGAGTTATAATTGTAATTGCTTAGAAATTGAATGAAATATTCCTGTGCGTATTGCTTTTTCCAACTAATTTTTAATTGACTCTTGGCATACATAGTATCAAGAGTGCATAATACATAAGAGTATGACAGCTGGCATACTCTATGTATTATCAGCTTGCACATCCTCTGCACGCTAACGGCTGACCCCCCCCCCCCCGCAAATTGGACCCCAGTGACCCCCCCCCGCAAATTAAAGTCTGACCAAAAAATGTAGAAAGCGAAATTGTTTGCTTTATATCTCGTAAACGCTTCAAGATAACTGCCATAAATTATATATTTTCTGAACTGGAATGATGAGATCTTTCTTCTCGTGAAAAATTTTTTTTGAAATTTCCCGTGCGATTTCAAAGGGTGCCGCTTTTATATGTCCAGAAGGATTGGTAAATGCTACAACCACGATTTTTTCAGGACAAGTTTCCCCTTGCCCGAATGTCCTACACACTAAATTTCAGCTTTGTTGGTTGAAAATTGCGTGAGTTATTCCATTTTTTATATTTTCAAAATCCTTTGATCTTTGCCGCTTTTTCGACTTTGACTGGTTGTTACTCGCCACTCGCTCAACGAAAAAAATTTTTTGATTGGATTTTCAGGACCGCCTGGGTGTCCGCTTTCATCTGATATACGTGGTATTTCAAAATTTGAAAGTCGATTTTTTCGAAAAATACCACTTTTTGACCCAAAATTCCGGCAAAGCGAATCCACCAAAAGTGAATAAAAATAACATAATCATAAAGTTCATTATGAGCTGAATCCAACGATATAAAGTTTTCGTGGCTACGACTTATATTGCGCCAGCAATGAATTTTTAAACATTTCCCTTATTTCAAGCTGGTTTTTGGCTTCCTTTGATGTTGCCGCCTAGATTTACCTGAACCAGCGTAAACTAGCAAAAACCAGCTTGCAATAAGGGAAATGTTTAAAAATTCATTGCTGGCGCAATATAAGTCGTAGCCACGAAAACTTTATATCGTTGGATTCAGCTCATAATGAACTTTATGATTATGTTATTTTTATTCACTTTTGGTGGATTCGCTTTGCCGGAATTTTGGGTCAAAAAGTGGTATTTTTCGAAAAAATCGACTTTCAAATTTTGAAATACCACGTATATCAGATGAAAGCGGACACCCAGGCGGTCCTGAAAATCCAATCAAAAAATTTTTTTCGTTGAGCGAGTGGCGAGTAACAACCAGTCAAAGTCGAAAAAGCGGCAAAGATCAAAGGATTTTGAAAATCTAAAAAATGGAATAACTCACGCAATTTTCAACCAACAAAGCTGAAATTTGGTGTGTAGGACATTCGGTCAAGGGGAAAATTTTCCTGAAAAAATCGTAGGTGTAGCATTTACCAATCCTTCTGGACATATAAAAGCGGCACCCTTTGAAATCGCACGGGAAATTTCAAAAAAATTTTTTCACGAGAAGAAAGATCTCATCATTCCTGTTCAGAAAATATATAATTTATGGCAGTTATCTTGAAGCGTTTACGAGATATAAAGCAAACAATTTCGCTTTCTACATTTTTTGGTCAGACTTTAGTACCCAGTCGAAACGGGGGTACACTCACTCGCTCTATGCTTGAGTGCTAAAGCTCAAAAACACAAACACTACGTGCGCGAGTTTGTGTCTGCTTCGAGGTTTAGAACACATACATAGCGGCTAAAATTTTTTGAAGTGAAGGGTCCAATTTGCGGGGGGGGGTCAGCCGTTACCGTGCAGAGGATGTGTCAGGCTTATAATACATAGAGTATGACTGCTGTCATACTCTTATGTATTATGTACTTTTGATAGTATGAATTTAATACTCATTTTTGAAAAACGTCTATTCGATGGGTATGAAAATTAGCCACTATTTATGGTTTGGTGGGCACTGTCTTCTCAAAAATAATTAAATATTTTATAAAACTGTTGTAGCTGTCTTCATTTATCTTTTCTTGTTTTTTGTTCCAGCCAATCAGCAAAGAAATTGGCTTGATTTGAGTGGAGAGCACAAAAGCACAAACTAATATTTTCAACATTGTTGAACATGCACAAAGCACACCTAAAGCACACACAAGCATAAAAGCACAAAGCACAATTACCATCGTGAACCGAGAATGCACAAAGCACTGTGCTTTCTCACCATCGTGAGCTATCAAAGCACAAAGAACCCCACCCTTTCATGGCGTTCTCAGCTCAAGAAGTAAAGGACTATTCGATTTCGCAAACATGGCAAAATACCTCTATATCCACGTACAAGGAGACTAGATTATAGTATTGATTCAACCTTTCTAGATTGCTGATATTAAGCACATTCCAGCGCATTTTCCATCCCATCTTCACTTTCCAGCAGAATTCAGATTCTAAATATTATAACAAGCGAAAACTGTTCATCACACAATTAAGTCTTTTCAGTTATTTCTGGAAGCCGTTTTTTACTCGGATAGATTACTTGAACACGTCGTTTTGATTATGCATGTAGTATCTTAAATCGTGCCCATTGGTTGGCACGACGGGCGATTTAAGCAGAAATACGAATAAGCTGTTAAACGGAGCAAACTCACAACAAAACATCCATTTTATTACACATTTCCAGGAGATTTAAAACTTTTTAGTAGGAAAATACTAATCGCTCCGCCACGTCTTTATTGCAATATTAATATCATACTGAAATTCAGAAAACAAAAGCACAGTTATTAAGCTTTTAAAGTTTCAGTTAACTTTTCTCTGTTAATCATTTCTCGAATATACATTTTCTTGGTTGTGTGTAAATTTCTCACTTAAGCAAACGCATTTTTGGTTTTTCTCGGTTAAGCAAACGCATATTTGGTTTTCTCGGTTAAGCAAAATTTTGAAATAACGGCTCCAAATTTTCTCGCTTAAGGTACTGGTTTCCTTTCTGGTATTTTTGACTCATACGGCTTTAATCCTTTACGTAAATGGCTAAAACTTCAGAAATAACCTATTTCAGTGCTCGTTAACATTCTAGGACCAGTCCCATATTTTTAGGCTGAAAGATTAGAAATTTTTGGTTTTTGGCCTTAGACTCCCAGTAAGTAGACAAGACACGGGATTGGTTGCTATGACTGGAAAGAGGACTCGAAAATGAACAGTTTTGCTCTTTCAACCTTTGACCTGTCTCCAGTGGTTTACTCAGTGTAAGCAAAAAACTGTTTTGACGGTCAAAAAGTGGCCATTTTTAAGGAAACCAGTTTTTCAAAATTACTGCAACATGCTAAGAGCAAAGTTGGCTTATTTATACTCAATCGATACAGCGTGCAAATGCCCATTTTATGAATGCCTAACACCCTTACTTTATTGCTGTAAGCTAGAGATTTGACCGAAACACTATTTTGGCAAAACTGCAATTATTTTGTTTCGAACATCGATTTCTCAAAAACTAGTCGACGGATTCCGGAGATTTTTGGAAGAATAGAAATTCGCCCTTCTGCGGAGGGAAGATTTTCTTGGTTTGGGCTAAAACCTATCGAGTAGCAAGTGAACTCAATGCAAAGTTGCGAAATTTCGTGTTACCGTGCATTTGGCCGATTTCTCGACAGTTACGACATTCTGAGCCAAATCCAAAAAAACGTCCTACGGCCCATATGCCCTTCATATCGTGGCACAAAAAGAATTTTTGTCCGATTCTTCAATTTGGATAAATCGATGTTCAAATATTTTTGGTCTATATGTAATAAAATAGGTTAGAGCTGAGGGTTAATTTAGTAATTTGGTAATAGCAATCTTATTCACGTTGAACTCTAGACCACTGGTTTTTTAACCTCTTTTCAGCTTTTCAGTGGATTTGTGCCTCCAACCCACAGTATAACCTATCTATTACAGTAATTCTGGTTTCCGCTTGTTGTTCCTTTCCGCATACTTGTTCCAGTTGAAAAAGGCCCAGCTTAGCAAATAAAGCCCTTAGCAGCAAATACACCTCAGCTTTAATCAACAATGTACCAAAGCATCACAAGCTGCAACTACCTGCAGCAACCACTTGAATATTCGTATCAGATCACACTCAAAATCTAATCTAAAGCTCTTTTTTATATTTTCGATTGACACTACTATGGTTTTCACATTTCCCCCCTCTTAAAAACGGCAGCATCTACAAAAACGGAACATGCTACTAAACAAAGCTGAGATTAAAGACAAACCACCATACAAAAATGCATATGGTATAAATATTCACAACAGAAATCAATAAAAATAACCAATACGTATGTCTAATAGTACACCGGCTCTGCATTGTTCTTACGGTCACTATATAAATTAACTTTCAACAAAATTTGCATGTAACTGATACAGAGGACCTTAGCACCTTACAGTTTACATAATTTCATGTCTTATTTCAAATTTGCCTTGAAGATAGCTTTCAGGGCAAGCTGTCCACGAAGGCCGTTCACGAAGGCTACCTGCTTTGCCAACGAACGTATTAGCCCACGTATAACATTGCTCGGGTTAGGAAAACTGCTCACCACCAAAACAGATGGACGCGGGATGCACATTGGAGAGAAAGTATTGTATTCCGTAAAACAGCACGGTTTCTCCAGTGGCCTAAACACAACAATCAGTTAAGGGGACCTGGACGTCCCAATGATTATGCGTTACAGCCACTGTGACCAACAAAGCTCCGCATAGTATGTGCGCATGTCAATTTAAGATTTCGCAAGCGGTATGAAACAACGGGTGTCCATGTCTAACTGGCAAAACACATACACGCACACGCAAACAAAGAGACATACACATGCATGCACGCACAAACGGCTTCAGGTAGACTGGCCGGCCAAGTTCACATACACCAAGCATTTATACACACTCATAACGTCGTTCAGGCAGAGTTAGAACTTTAACCCAAGCAGCATTTATTCGAATCAATCGCTCGTTCACTCATCCTCAAATATACTGACACCAGTCATTCAGTCCCGCTGCACATGCTTGATAATTTGGTTACTGTGCACCTTTAAAGTCTTTCCACTAATGCTGTCCCTCAGTTCATAAATAACTGGAGATATCTGTCGCTTTATCTCATAGCCTGGTTGCCATTGTTCAAACCGAGGCCCCTTTCGCCTTGCCCTTGTGGCTTTCAAAAGTACCCTATCACCAATGGCGAACGTCGGCAAACTGGAATTTTCATCGTACTGCTGTTTTTGGGTTAGGTGCGCGGTACTCAACTGCATCTTTACCTGCTTATATACTTTAACCACCCCCCGTTCCAGCTTCTTGGTGTATTCGTGTGGTGTTGTTTTTCTACCACCGCTGTTCACGGCAATTACTGAGGTATCTAACGGTAGGCGAGGCTGTCGGCCGTAGGTTACCTCAAATGGAGTAAACTTAGTGGAAGATTGGATGCAGGTTCTTAATGCCAGAGCAGCAAAAGGCGAATATAAATCCCAATCTGTAGTTCTACGGTTGGCATATGTGGACAATATACCCTTTACAGATCGAATCGCCCTTTCCACCAACCCGTTGGATTGTGGATGATAAGCAACCGTGGACACCTTACGACACCTCAATTGTCTGGCTACCTGACGAAGCATACTAGATGTGAAAGCACGGCCTTGGCCGGACACCAACGTACGTGGACATCCATGCCTACAGACAATATCCTCCACGAAATGTTTTGCAACAATGGTGCTATCCATCTTACGAGTGGGAAACAATTCAATCCATTTTGAAAAATAGTCAACAAAAACAAGCAGGTAACGATTCTTGTTTTTGGTCCGCGGTAAGGGTCCAACAAAATCTACTGCTATACGGTCAAATGGCGCAGCTGTCATAGACAACGTTTGCAATGGCGCTTTTGGACATTTCCCTGTTTTGATTTCTTGACACTCATCACACGAGCGGCACCACGCTATTACATCTTGCCTCAGGCATGGCCAATAATACCGAGGTAGCAGCCGACCCATTGTTTTGAAAACACCAGTGTGGCCGGACGGTGGATAGTCATGAGCCTGACGTAATATGTCTCGCTGAAGAGTTGCAGGAACAACTACTCTCGTGGCCCTACCCTTCCAAAAGCGCAACAATATGCCATCCTGAATGACAAAATCTTTAATATTTACACCTCGTGGAAGTTCCTCTGGTGGATTCCATTTTTGTAAGTTCCTCAACATCGGGCGACAAAAGTCATCTCCTAGTTGCTCTTGTTGTAATCTGGAAGGCGTGATCGTTCCATCGAAGGGTATATCGACCACAAAAACACACATACCGGCGTTTGCTAGGGGACCTGGACGTCCCAGCATTGCCCGTATTCTTACTTACCGGAGCCCTTGACAAGGCATCTGCCACTGTCTTTTGTTGCCCAGGTTTGTAGTTTATCGTCATATAACTGTCATACTCTTGAAGAGCCAGCGACCAACGTATCAACCTATTAGAAGGTGTTCGAAGTGACCGTAACCAGCAGAGTGGGTTATGGTCAATAAATACTGCAAAGTTGCAGCCATAAACATATGGACGAAAGATCTGCAGAGCCCAAACCAATGCTAAGGCTTCCTGCTCAATGGGAGGATATTTCGCTTCAGCCGGCTGCAATTTTCGACTAATAAAACAGACTGGACGCTCGCCTATATCAGTCATTTGAGACAGAACTGCACCAATGCCTACGCCACTGGCGTCAGTGTGTATGATGAAGTCTCTGTGGAAATCAGGAAGAGCTAAAACCGAATTGGCAGACACGCTATGGCGAGCATCCTGAAAACTCTGTTCGGCTGATGCATCCCAATGAAACTCCCTATTTTCCTTGAGACGCTTGTAAAGTGGATTTGCTATTGTGGCCAAATTCGGAATAAACTTACGATTAGTAGGAAAGTAGACCGAGAAATCGTTTAAGTTCCGTGGCACTCTTAGGCTGCGGAAAGTGTGCAATGGCTTCAACTTAACTAGTATCGGGCCTCAGCTCTGGGAAAACACATCAGCACTTTCGTGCAGTAAAGAGCACAGCTGTGCCACTTCACCAGAATTTTCACGACAACCTATTTTCTCGAAGCTAACACCGGGTGGCAAATCAAACGATGGCTTAACTGTGCCGCCGTCTTCGGCTACAGTAAAGCACCCAGTTACGTTTTCGCTAGAGTCCTTTGACACTTTACCGTTACTAACAGTGGGCACTTTAACTTCACCAACATATGGACGAAGATGCCCTAGTATCTTTCCCTTTTTCAGCCTAATTGGTTTATTGGAATTATTGACAGCTAATACTGGTAGTCTACCTGCTTTCGGACGTACCAATGCGCGTTCTGCAGATAAACGTGGTATGTCCGTAGTTGGCTCGAAAAGGAAAGTGTTCTCAGAAAATATCCCTGCTACACCGTTGAACAATACTTAAGAGTGGGCCGCAACTGTTGATCCCTACATAGGGTAAACTCTAAACTGAACATCATCGAAAACTTCAGCAGCACCTGGGCGATTATGAAGGAATTTCTGTGGCATGACATTTGAAGTGATAGGTAAGATTGAACCATCTGGGAACGTCACGTGGTCATTGTGAAAATCAAGCTGAAGCTTTTGATCTTTGATAAAACTCATCCCTAACAAACAGTCAACTATAACGTCTTCGGCTACAATAAACGGGACTTCCATCTGATCACCACCGAATGAAACAGATAATAAGCACAGCCTTGTTATATTAAAATTCACACCACTTACACCCTTTGGATTACAACAACGTTTCTGCAATTTAACTTGTGGAAATAACGAATAAAATTTTTTAGAGATTATGTTAACGCTTGACCCCGTGTCTAATAATATGTTCGTTTGACGACCGTTAATTTTTCCGGAAACATGCAAAGGATTCTGAGCAGACATTGTAACTTTTGCACACGTTTCAAACAGATAATTACAAACATTACATACAAAATTTCTAGTGTTCAAGGGGTAGTCTACTTGTGAAACAGGACCGACCCTTGCCTCCCCCGCCGGCGAGGGCCGTATCAGTTTACCTGACGTTTTGAAACCACAGATTTAACCGAAGTTTCTCGCCGTCGCAAAGCACATTGCCTAGCAATGTGTCCCTTATTGTGACAAATATAACATTCTATATCACTGCGATTGTTCTGTCTTTCGGACGGTTTGTCTGCATCGCACAATTTTTGCACCTGAGACTCTACGGTCGTCAAACGAGGGCTGAAAAGCAGGAGTTTGCACCGCACATACGGAACTTTGCTGGTTTTCCATATTTGCTGTCAGTTTTGTAACGGAAGCTACAAGACGTTCATTTTGTAACTTACGTTCCTCAAGCTGTTTATTTACGTCAGCAAAGCTTTTGTCTGAATCTGTTGCAGTAGAGACTGCATATTCCACCCGTTTTGCAAGTCTAACTGCCGCTTCAAGAGTTTCTGGGTTCGATTTAATAAGTTCGGTCCGAATGACCGGTAACGACTGGTGGATGAAACGTTTTAGAAGCAGTTGAGCGACTTGCTCTCTAGTTTTGTCCGGATAAGCTTGCCTCGCGATTTTAGAAAGCTTATGCTTAAAATTTTCAACAGTTTCAGAAGCTTGTTGACGAATTTCAGTTAGTCTTATCCACTGTAAATCCTTCTCTTTCGAGTCACACAACTTAGACTCAAGGGCTACCCTTAGTGAGTCAGCTGTAGCCTTCTCAGCTTCAGTTAGATCTGGCCATAGCCGAGCCGCTTTGCCATCTAAGTGGCCTTTTATACAGCGCAATTTCTTTTCGTCATTCCAGCCGTTTGCTTCAGAAATTCTGTTCAAAGTATTAAACGATTCAAAAACATTTTGTCCACCTTCTCCTGCCAACTTAGGTGGAAGAGAAATCGGAAAGAAATTTTCGAGCAAATTATTTTTAACGTTTTGTTCATTCATGACTAAACCTAAATTTCTAAGTTCTCTGTTTCCGATTCTACACCTGGGCATGAGCCAAGAGTACTAAGAGACATACCGTTTTTATCGCAGTCATTATCAATGGCAGATTTGCTTTCAGAAATCCAATGATTGCTTCTAGATTTCGTTTTATTCACCACTCTATACCACGGCTTTCTTAGGAAAGGAAGACGTAAACGAAGCAATGATTCCAAAAGAAATTAGCACCTGCGGTCCAAACAACCAGTGCGGACGAGCCCCCAAATAAAAAAGGCCCAGCTTAGCAAATAAAGCCCTTAGCAGCAAGTACACGTCAGCTTTAATCAACAATGTTCCAAAACATCACAAGCTGCAACTACCTGCAGCAACCACTTGAGTATTCGTATCAGATCACACTCAAAATCTAATCTAGAGCTCTTTTTTATACCAATTTACTACCTCTTCTTCAGGATTAGAAAATCGTCTCAATAGCTATTACCAGAAATTACAATGAAGCCAGTTCCTAAGTTCGCATTCAATATTGACTATAAAGTCGGTTTGCATTCGCTCAAGTCATTCCCCAACAATTAATTAAGCCTAAGCATCAATTCCCTAATGAAGACAAGACTGTTAATTTGAGGTTGTATTCGTTTAACAGGTTAGCTTTACAAAACTGCTATGATACAATTTTACAATTACAATTCAACCGCACTGAACTCAGATAAAGATTACTGGGAAATGGCAGATTCTGATTTAGCACAAGTATGGAGAGACAATGTTTACAGTCAAAATAGGAGTTGAATATTAAACACTCACAACACGATATTTCAAACAAGCAAGTCAAAAGTGTTCCCAAAAAAACAAATTCGATCACTTCACAAGGTTAAGCAAGTTATTTAGCTCTTGGCTCAAAATCTTCGAGGTATACAAAACCTTTGGCCAGGTGATGGCTCCAAACTTACGCTTACCCACAAATTCAGGTGAACAGGAGCAAATTATTTATTCTGCAAGATTATGCCGGTAAAATATGAAAGATAAAATCACTTCGGGGCTAAGAAAAAAAACTGTGACCTCAAAGAATTGATTAGATACGATTCACGTCAGCTTCACACTAAAGATACGCCCGTACTGAGCTACGCCAAAAGGCAAGAAGGCCAAAGATAAATACGACCGAATTCGACTGAGTCTGCCCTAAGACTGACTTGGGTGAAAAACAACAGAACCGAGACTGGGTCAGTCACCCAGCTTATCTTTCTTTGACCTGACTGAAACTGTCAGTCAGAATATGCGGCGAGAGTTGGAAATCTCTCGGAGAGTGGCCATGACTTTCGCTGAAGAAGAAATTTTTCTTTCTTATCGTCTTTAGAAATTTTCTAATGGGTTTCTAAGAGGCTTACCTGGGGACCAAAAACTCCCCAGGTAAGTAGTTTATTAAATATTTTCGTCGACCAATTTGAGATAAATCAGTTACCGGCCCCCACAAACAACACAAGCAGGAAATTTCCATAGGTCCACAGGCAAAAAAGCGGGTAACCATACAACTAGCATCAAATTAATACAAATGGTTATTTCCAGTTATGTCATTACTAACTAAACTGAACATAGCTTCAACAGTCGCACAACCGAACAAACAAACAACTAAACAAATAATGATGTTTCATTGCATTTAACATTTTAGTCATGTTAGTTCAATCTTTGTGACAATTCAAATTCCAGATTGAGAATTCCCTGACGCAAACAGTTCAAACTTATTCTGTACAGAGGGAAGAGTAGGCCGGCCTGGGGCCCAAAATATAGAGACAAAAACAACAAAAACGCAGCCTACCCATCACATATATTCATCCTTTTAGGTGTCAGCAAGTCAGAAAATTTCTGCTATATTTTTGCTAATTTTGCCAGTTTCGTAACCGCATGCGAATGTAGAGATAATACGCTTTAAAACGATGTCTAAAACTCTTTTCAACTGCCAAAATTGCGAAAGTTACGGCGTTTCAAAAAATTACCACAAAAAATGCACTGCACAAAAGGATGCCACCACCTTAAGCAATTCTCGATAATGATCGCACAGGGAAATACTACTTTTAAGGGTGGAAGATATCACGGGGGAATGTTATACGACATTAGTCGGCCGTTAAGGGGAGGGGCGACTAAACTTTTGCCAAAACTTTCTTGGATCGGCTTCATTTTTTGCATGAATATACACCATGTGCGTGGTCAAAAAATACTTGGTCCTTCGTTCTTAGCTGGCCCTCAGTAGCTCACTAGGCACCGGAGAACTGGTCCGACCCCACACTTTTCGTGACATCCACTATAAATACTAAAAAATTTCTGTTTGCTGTTTGGTTCAATGAAAGCATCTACGCTTTGGCACCATGGGAGAAGACATATTGGGTAATATATACATAGCATTTGCTTTGCTGTAAAACCCTAACGGTTAGAGAGCAATACTACCCTAAACTTGAAGATTTGCCCAAAATTTGGAAAATTTTGGCCGCCGAATCAAAAAATTCAAATCTGGTAGGACCCCGGAAGCTGAAATTTGGTGTGAACATACACCTCATAGGCCTACAAAATTATGCCAAATATGAAGGAATTCTGTCCAGGCATTATAGTTTTATTCCACTTGAAACATGAAAAAAGTGGCAAAAACCGGCAAAAAGCGGATTTCTGAAGATTGTTCAATATGCATAATATGTATATTAATCGATAGCTTGCGTCATTCTGAACAACTTTTCTTCTTGGTGCAATGGCGTATTTGCCATCTATTTCAAGTTATTTTCGAAAAACTGAAATTGGATTGTTTAAAAGTACCCCTGAATTGAAGGTTTTGACCTTCACTTTGCCTTATCATAAGTGTCTTGATTACGTTGAGAAAACGTTAGTACCGGGTAAAATTCATTTGTTTACATGTATTTCGTTGCTTACCAACTGTGTACGGTTATTTTCTTTTCGTTTGGGAGGCTGTACAAACGCTACAATAATGTGGTGGTCAGGCAGTTGAGTTTGCATTCAACGGAGTAATCAAAGTATCAGCCATGCATCTATTTATGACGGAAGCATGTTGAAATTTATGTTCTTGTGGTAGGGTCAGTAAGGCTACAAATCAGTACAATTTGAGCCAATTCTGTCAGCGTTGTCAAGCTAGAACACCTTGAAATACTTTTTGAACTTGACCAGAATTGGCATTTTTTCATGTTTCAAGTGGAATAAAACTATAATGCCTGGACAGAATTCCTTCATATTTGGCATAATTTTGTGGACCTATGGGGTGTATGTTCACACCAAATTTCAGCTTCCGGGGTACTGCCAGATTTGAATTTTTTGATTCGGCGTCCAAAATTTTCCAAATTTTGGGCAAATCTTTAAGTTTAGGGTACTATTGCTCTCTAACCGTTAGGGTTACAGCAAAGCAAATGCTATGTATACATTACCCAATATGTCTTCTCCCAAGGTGCCAAAGCGTAGATGCTTTCTTTGAACCAAACAGCAAAGAGAAATTTTTTAGTATTTATAGCGGATGTCACGAAAAGTGGTGGGTCGGGCCTGTTGTCGGGTGCCTGGCGAGCTAGTGAGAGCCAACCAAGAACCAACTACCAAGTATATTTTTGACCACGCACATGGTGTATGTTCATGCAAAAAACGAAAAGGATCCAAGAAATTTGGGGCACCCCCATTTTAGTCGCCCCCCTTAACCTGCCGGCATTGCCGGCCGACGAAAGAAGGTGGTCAGCCAGCTGGTCTCAAACACTAAATAGAGCTGTGTAGCGCTTCTACCAGGGCTAGACTTCTACCTGGACCAGGAAGAAACCAGGGACAAGCCCAAGACGGGAGGCGTCAGGCACCCACGAAAGCATTACCTACAAGAGAAAAGGAAAGAGGGAGGTCCAGCTTTTCCCTCACCATTGAAAGTAAAGAATTGGCCCAGCCGGGGTTCGAACCACGGCCCTTCCGGTTCTCTTAAATTGTTTTATGATCGCATATCCTCAACATTTTGAGAAAATATTAATCTTTTATGTTTTTTGTCAAAATATGAGAGTTTGGATGCTACTTCTCTCGAACAGAAAGACATAACTGGAAATAGTCAAAAACACCTCTCGGCAATTATTCAAAAAAATGCGTGTGGTGGGTCTCGAGCCTACGACATAGGCGTTCGACACAAAGCCGTTTCTAATTGCTTGCATGAGTTGAGACAAATTCGCGTTCAAATGATCTGGTTGCGATTTTTCAAATTTCCCATTTTCTTTGCTGAGCTGAGGCGACATGCCACAGAGAGTTCTCTGTTTCGCACAACATGTCCTATAGGAGTGTTGAGAATCAAGTAAAACCATGTAACTTCAAAAACAAACACTAAAACTATGGATTACTGCTGTGTGCCGTCTCCAGTCTTGTTAGCTAAATTGATCAGTTTAGACCTGATCTCGTTCAGTTCTCGTTTGGATTTGTTATTCATTCTTATGCCACCCATCATTTAGTTGGTTGGATATGCCTTCAATCATGATCATCCTGGATTGCTAAATTGAGGTGTTTATTTAGGCAGGTAGGATTGGGTAATTTAGTAGCATCGACACGGCCGGTTAACATGTAATCGCTTAGCCTCGAGATTCCTACTTAGGTCCAGACAGCTAAAGAACATGAGTATAAATGTGGGCAATACTTGACCAACAATACTGTTCAAACTGTCGAAATCTTGCAGTATTTTGTTTTAGACTTTGAAAATCAATTTTCGCAGTTATCTCTAAAGTTAACCGTCAATAATCTAAAACTCTCAGGCCTGGGTGACCACAGTGCAAGTTATGGCGGATTAAAGCTAATTTTTCCAAAACTTAAATTTTTATGCCGCAAATTTCTAAAACTATTGTAGGCTAAATGATGCAATAGTAGCAATTTTGAATGAATTTCAACTACGAACACGTTTTAAAGCCAAAAAATACGCGAACTCGAACTAGTACCTTTCACAACGCTTCTGTTCCATTTTGAAAGATGTTCCAGTGATACCCATTTGTAGTTCTCGTTACTCCACAGGCAGTTTTCCGATTCGACAGTTTCCCCATTGTAATAGGGAGACGTTGCGTCTGCCCCTTTGTGAGTTGAGTGTATTTTTGTGATGAGTTATTTTAATGTGAAATTATGGTGAGAATGATAATTTTAGTGAGAAACGTGTCTTGTGTAAACTTGTGTCGAAATAAGTTTGAAACTGGTTATTTTCTATGTTGAAATAGCGTGTGTTCTATTCAGCCCACTTAGTTGCTAGGTGGCGCTGCTTGTCTTGTTTTCTGGAAGCGCATAGACGGGTCTGCAAGAGGGTCTCAAAAATCAACCAATCCCGTTTCACCAACACATGTCTAAACTAGTTCTTTTAGTCTATGTTTTCTCTTCGCTCAGTCTGATCTTTTTCCTTTGCGCGTGCGGTCGTGTGTTTAAAAACTGCTCCCCAGTCTTATTATTAGCTGTGCGCCTTTTACGAATTGGATTTCCAGTGCCGGGTAGTTGTAAGTTCTTGTGTTTAGTTTACAGTGTCTAGACTCCAAGGCGACCTTGAGAGTCGAATCAAAATTTATTAGTGGGTTATATTTGTGTTTTGTTTTGTTTAATAATTAATATTGCATTTCATTTTAGGAAAGGTTTTAGAATGTCATACGCTATATTGTTGTCAGCCCCGACGGCTTAGGGAAATATTCTTGAGACATTATTTAAGCGTGGGTTTATTGTATTAGGGGGTAAAGCTATATTGTGTAATCTAATTTATGCCTGTAAATGTGGTAAATTCTTGTCTTGCTAATTTCTGTTTTCTGTTTGAACTTTTCCATTTTATGCTTTTGCTATGAATGCCTTTCTTCTAAATTTGTTCTGTAATATTTCGGGAGTCACTCCCCTTTGCTTATTTAGTCTGTATTAAGGGTTTCTGAGCCGTTAGGGTTTCTTTAGTTTAGGATTTATTAGAACTGTATATTCGGTAGGTAGGATTTTGAGTTATTTCCAGACTTAGGTTGTTTAATTATTCACTGAGTGTGTATTTAATTTATTCGAAGTTTCTTCTGTGACTGATAATTAAGCATTTATTCATCCCCTTAGAAAGGTTTATTAGTAGTTCGTTAGGTCTAGTTATTCTTGGCGAGATCCTGTCCAGGTCGACTGGAACATAAGTCTCCTCCAGGTTCGTCGTTTCCATACGCGCACAGTTTCCACCCGTAAAGTTTGGTTAGCTTATACCTTTCCAACTTTACATCAGGCTGCCAGCCCTCGACCTTTTTCTTGTCTTTTCCCCAGTTTTGTTTCATTTTTACCTCTTGCATTTTTGTCTTTTTCCCTTGGCATAGTAGTATTAATTTGTTCTTCCTTTTTTGCCTCTCGTATTTGATCTCCTGATATTTTCTCGTGTAATTAATTCAGTCATTCTTTTAAGTGTTTTGTTTTAACTCGGGTTTCTAGTTTAACCAATTATACGTGCCTAACTGTTGGTTCTACGTTTGTGTAACTTTTCTTAGAAAATTATATGAATGTCTGTACAACACTCGCCGGTGAAACCGACTAAGGCTTCGACTAAGCCGGCCAATACGGCCACCTCGACCAACGCGATGGATAACCGGCCCTTGAAGCCAAATGGCTTTGGGCGGTTGTTTCCACAACCGGCCCTGAGCAAGCACTCCTCTACTCAATCCTCGGCAAGCCAGGCATCTGCTGGCCCAGCTTCTACGGGCGCTGCGCTTAGTAGACCGTTCCTGTGATCGGATTCGGCCAAACATAAAGCCTCCAAAACGGAGGAATCACAGGAAGAACTGACGGATCGGGGTCATGATGACCAACAAGAGGACGAGGCCTCGCAGCAGACCGATGAATTACCGTCACCTACCGATCAGGGGGAGTTTATTGAAGAGGAATGGGATGACCAGGCAAGTATTAGAGATCAATTGGAGTTTCTCCGCCTCAAACTGGCCCGGATCGATTCAACTCTCCAGAATACAGAGACCAACAAGGAGCCGTTAGCAGAACCAGTGCCAGGTATTTCTGATGTTTCGGATTTACGAACATTTATTAGTCAACTGGAATTGAATTTATTCCGACAGCGACCACGCTTAGGGTCGGATGGCTCTCTTGTGCGCAGACAACCCGGAGCTATGCCATTTCCTCCGTTTACCCGCTCTAAGCCGCGACGGCAAGAGGGGGCGGACATTCGCGACAACCGGGGCTAGCAGGCCCTAGTGAACCAGTGGTTGCAGGTCCACGTTTCCGTTCTACAGCTCATATCAACCTCACACGGTCAAAGCGCCCGAAACGGGTTAGCAGCAGTCAACGGCCGGATGGCCCTCAATCGGAACCGGATAGGAAACCGAAAGTGCGTGGGCCAATGGACGCTTGGGTGGTCCCGCTACGGGACCAACCCACGGCCCCTGTTAGACATCGGTCTCAAGCACCGGACACTGCGGGCCTTTTCCGGGTACGGGGAATAACTGAACAGGAATATAGTGTGATCAGAGGCCTGCTTACAGCCTGGATCTCAGAGATCCCAAGAGAAACGTGGGAGGCACATCGAGCAAAATTTTCCTCGCGTTTGTATGGAGCTATTGCGTATGTGGCCTAACCCAAGCGTAGATCCAGATGCAGGGGCTCCCCCGTTTCAAATGGGGCAGTCTCAACCGGCCCGACCGTCGAGTCCAGAGCCAGTCCGTAGCCGCAGGGGGAGCCAGCAGAGGGCTCCACCACTTGTAGATTTGGATTCATCTGATGATCAGGTGAGAGAATCGCCGGTGGCGCAACCCCGTCGGCGCCGAAACGATACGCGGCGGTCCAGAACCCCATCACGGGGTTACCCATCTCCATCCCCAGTGCATAGAACGCCTAGTCCTAGACACTACTCACGTGATCGGGATTATCCTGACTCTCGACAAGAGCGATCGCAGCGACCACGTCCTTCAGAGCATCGAGAACCATCTTCATACGAGAGTTTTAAACACCTGGGCGAATATCTGAAGGGCTTTAAGGGGGTAAAACCTTTTCAAGGTTCGCAGAGTGGCATCAAGTTTACTAGCTGGTTGGCGAATTTTGAAACCACAGTAAGGGTTCACGATGTCCCTGCAAGCATGAAGTATAGAATTTTGTGGACCTTACTCGACGATAAGGTTAAAGAGTCTATGACTCCGTGCCCACCTGACACTTTCGAGGACCTAGTGACTAGGATTCGGCAGCTGTATGAACCTTTGCCCGTTACTACGGAACAGTACGCAGAGCAATTCTATAGCCGGATGCAGGAGCCCCAGGAGAAGCCACATGACTATATGGCAGCGTTGCGCTTGTTAGTGGTGCAAGCCTTTGCATTCGAACCTGGCTTTGATCGAGAAAAGAAGGTGGTCGCTCAGTTCAAAAGAGGCCTGAAATCGGACTTGCGATCTAGAATGGCGGCCCCATTGGCCGACATTCAATTCTGGCCTCACGTGCGGGCGAACGATTCGATAACTCAGGCTCTACATATTGTGGAGTCAGTGCAGGTCGAATTGGACAAAGAACAGGCTGTTACGGTTTTTAGCGCCCAAAGCCAGGGCTCTCAATGCTATAATGCTACGCAGGGGAGACCCCAGCATAACCAGCAGCGGCCACAACAGCAGAGCCAGAATCAGAACTAGAACCATAACCAGGGTTATCAACGTAACGACGAACAGCCACCACCACGCCAGCCTATGGGCAGGTGTTGGTGCTGCGGTCTGGTCGCCATAGCCAACAACAGTGCCCAGATTATCTGCAATCCCTGAATCAGAATGATCAGGGCCACCACCAGGCACGGGGCAATACCCATATGCAGTACCGGCACAGAGGCCAGGAGGGTGACCCCTCTGCCCGGAGTCGCTATGATCAGGATCAGCGGAACCAAGGGCAAAGGAATCAGGACCAGCGTAACCAGCAGGATCCACAACAGCAGCAAGGCCAGCAGGATCAAAGGAATCAACGACAACAACCGGTCTGACCCCGCTCTATTACCAGGGGTTATGTGACCCACGTCGGTATGACGGTTTCCCGGAACCGGGAAACGAGAATGCGGGGCGCGGGCAGTAGACCTGGACCCGTGTCCCGCACCGACAAAACCGTCTGGTGAA
>JASAND010015765.1:0-12459 GCA_030248195.1 Trissonchulus latispiculum
TTTTTCTCTTTGCTCTGAGTTATTTAAATTTGAATGACCAATATCAGCCATCGATTTATTTCGAACTTAGAAGTCCTAGAGTTGATTTTCAATCTCATAGCGCCCGCTTAGGATTTCAAATTCTTGATGTATTTCTGTTTTCGTCATGTCCTTGTTTGCGATTATTGGTGTAGTCAGTTTTAAGTGTTTGTCCTTTTCATCGAAGAATAAAAAGCGTGCTCTGTGCAACTTACGTGAAAGACTTTTTCTGTAAACTCAGTTCGAGTGACCACCCACGCAATACGTAAGGTATCGTCACCCGTTTGTCTGCAGTTATGTACCGCTTACGCTGCATATGTTGTGATGTTTGCCATGCTGTTTTGTATATTCTTAAAATTGTCAGTATTTACCACAGTATAATAGGAAGAGCACGAAACTGAGCTCGTCTTAATGCGTTTACCATTCAATATGCGCAAAGCACTACGGCTAAAATCGTGGATGCTTTTCTCTTTGGAAACGTAGTTCTCTAAGACTTTGCAGAATCAGACTTTTTCGACAAGTTAAATACTATAAAAATGTGCGCCTCCTGGCGATAGCTTATGCTGTTGTCTTCAAATTAATTCTTCTGGTCAATAATTTTGAGTTTGTGCAGGTTTTTGCATACTTGACCACGTTATTTAGCAAATCAGCAAATCTTTATTCAACAAGAATCGGTGATATTTGTATAATGCTTCTCCTGATCTGATGTATAACTGTTTTTTTTTCAATTTTGTGTTCTTCATCTTTGCTGTTAGCAGTGTTGTTCGTTGCAATAAATCCAACTTTTGACTTTTCAGCATTTGCCTTCTATGTTTGAAAGTTAGGACAGTTAACTTAGGATTTAAAGTTAGCCTAACAACTTGCAAAAACTGAGTAAACTCGTTTCGCAATTAAATGGAAGGTACTGTACTTGGCTAAAACGAACCAGACAAACCTGTACTTTGATTCCCACCGCATCCAGGAAACCGGTATAATTAACAGTAATAACCTGTAAAACTACCAGAAAACCTGTATTTTGATTTCCACTGCACCCAGGAAACCTGTAGAAATAACAGGAATAACCTGTAAAAACAACAGGAGAAACCTGTACTTTGGGTTTCTAGTGCATCCAGGAAACCTGTAGAAATAACAGGAATAACCTGTAGAATCTACCGGAGAAACCTGCATTTTTGATACCCAATGCTACCAGGAAACCTGTAGAATTAACAGGAATAACCTGTAAAAACTACCGGAGAAACCTGTACTTTGGGTCTATAGTGCATCCTGGAAACCAGTAGAATTGACAGGAACAACCTGTAAAAACTACAGGAGAAACCTGTATTTTTGATTCCCGGTGCATCCAGGAATCCTGTAGAAATAACAGGAATAACCTGTAAAAACTACCGGAGAAACCTGTAATTAGGCCCCCCCAAACTTTTTGGGGTACTTGCAGTTTGCACAAGAATTCCTGTTAAAGATACAAGAAAAACCTGTAGTTCACCATGGAGGGTCAAATTGTGAACTACAGGAACTTCTGGTACAATTTACAGGATATTTCTGGGAGCATTAAAACTACAAAAGTGCTCCTGTAGGAAAATACAGGAGGCTCCGCTAGTGACTGACCGCACAGGAGCACTTTAGTAGAAAACTACAGGAATTCCTGTAGTTTCTACAGGAGTCTTTCTAAGAGTGTACACAAAACATATTAGTTTTCTTCTTATACATTCCTGCTCCAGCAGGAATAACAAGTTACCCCTTAAAAGGGGAATAATACCGCCGTAGAGTTTGAGATTTATGTGTTCAACGTTTTGTTTGTTTTCATCATACTGTTCTAGTGTACGGTGACGTTAGCTTTTGACTAGTTTCAACACCCCGACATTTGCCGCTTCTGAGACAAAAGAATGGGAGTATTTTATTGCCATTTGCCACTGCCAATTGTGAAACTAAAATTAAACCGGAAGAAGGATTCTATCTGTGTCCGGAACAGTGCCAAGCGGACACCCTATCCAATACACTACTCTGACTACGCGATTTTATCCAGTAAACTGCGAGAGAAAAAGTTATCATTTATCTATATATGTTTATTTTAAACAATTTATTTTATCTAAAGTCTGAAGCAAAGCAAACACTAATGAAATAAATACAGTGCAAGCGTAAAATCAGTCTTTGCACACGAAAATTGTAACATCAGTTTTAGCGATTTATTGATCTGTTAAACCTCTGCCAATCAAGTGACAGGCAAATAATGCCCGATTTTCTGTAATATAAGAAAAGGCAGAAAGTGATCGTGTGCAAAACAATTTACAGGGCGTTGAAAATTAACTAAATTAACTAATGATGCTCTAAAAATTGCAAAATCGTAGAAAAATTGTTGGGCAAAAAAATCTGCGTAACAGGGACATGTGTTGAAGATAGGGCGAAAATCCTCCGCGCCAAGCAATTTACATGCAAAACATAGGAATTCAGATGGGTCAACCCATTACAAGTATACCGCCTCCGGCGGTATAAAAACCTAGATATTAGCAGCATTTCACAACATTCTCACTAATGGCATTTGGAAAGTAGAATTTTATGCGATCAAATTTTCAACATATTTCGCTTCAGCTGTATACATGTTATGCACTGAAGAAGAAAACAGTGAGTCGACAAAACAGCCGCCAACAAAAAAATCAATATTTCTCAGCTACTAAGCCCGGATAGCCATAGACGTCCGAACGTTCCGAACGGCCCGAGCGGTCCGAACGGCGTGCGCGGCCCGAGTTGGGCCGGGCGTATCGTGCCGGCGCGAGCCCAGCCCGAACCTGAAGCTAGCTTCACGGCCCTGGCAAAACCATAGATACAACCGGTGGCCTGACACAGCTCTTCCAATCGACTTATAGAATACCAAAGTGAGAAAACAAATTTTAGCGAGATAAAACTGCTCATACCTTAGGATATTGGTCCAAAACATTTGAGATTGGTTCGCGATGAAGTTATTTGTGCTTTGTGCTTTGTGCTCGGGACACAGTGCTTTGTGCTTAGGAGACTGAAAACAGACAGTTCATGACGAGAAAGCATATCAAAAGCACAAGTCAGGAAAGCAAGTTCGGAGAGTGTTCAACATTTTTTATGCTTTAAAAACCGTTAGCATGATGAATTTATTGACATTTTAGGTAAAATAATTTACTTTAATAATAATAATGATAATAATAATAACAGACATCAATAAAATCACCCAGTTTATTTTAGTGCCTTTTAGCATTTTAATCACCCAATCACCCAGTCTAGCTCAATTTGTGGCTATGTCAACTTCTCCCCCGCCCATCCCAGATCATGTGGAAAATCTTCAATATCCAGAAACGCCAGAGTTCTTACTTCACTTGATTGAGGAGTTACGTTATCATGTGATCCAACTCCAGGACCAAGTGATGATTTGCCTAGTTGCTCGGGTGCAGATGTAGGTGTAGTTGGTGGGGCCAGTCCTAGCCCTTCAAACACATGTGTTGTGTGTTTCCAGAACGAGGCAGACACGATCCTCAATGGGTGTGCCGTCACGTCCTCAAGTGACTCTTGTTGCAGAGTGCCTCGCCACTGTGTCAGCTGTGTAGAAAACATGGTGCAGGATGCATGGATAGAAGATGCTCATGGTGTCGACGGCCATTCAATCGATAACAGCACAACGGCATGAATCGAGCAAAAACGTTTGCATTTTGAGTCTATAAATGCTAATTTTACGATATTGACTCGAAATTAAAAATGTAATACATAAACAATATTAAAAACGACTAGCATATTAAGCTTGTGTTGAAAATTTTTAATCTGTTTGAAAGTTGAATATGAATGTTTTTGTTAAAAATTTGTCAAAATATACGTTTGAAGCAAGATTAAAATAAAATCTTTTATCAGATGCTTTTGTTAAAATAATGCCGTTTGCTTTAGAATGATGGCCCGAACTTTATTCCATTACCACAAACTCCTGACATTGGGTTTGATCATTTGTGGAAAGATGTTTCATGGGGCTCATATAGTGAACAGAAGGATGCGGTTGACGGGGCGATATGAAGGAAGAGAGCGATGTAGCACATGGTGGGGACAGTAATTCAGACTGGTTCAACGGGATGTATTGATCCCGGGATATTGTTAGGACATGCAAGGTGTAAATATGAACAGAAACTGTCCTATTTAATGCTTTGGTTTGTAATTGTTTTGATAAAATAAAATGAAACGAAAATCATTGAGATGTAGGAATTTCAAGGGAAAGTAAATCATCTTTGCAACAGGTTCCCGTCGGTAAACATGAGAAGGTGAAATGAGGTGAGACTAGAGGAGCTGACCTGCGATATGTCAGATCACACCTGGGCAATGGGGTGGTGGACGGAAGGTGGCCACCCCAGGTTCTACATACGCACCGAAATGATACCTATAACATTTATTGGAAGAATTGACGCACCAAACGATACCTACACAATTTTTTGAAGATTCGGACTCTGAGATAAATTTGACTTATCTAACTCTTTGATTTCACACATTATATTCTTCAATCTACACACCAATTTGCAAGCACGCACCGGATTTCGGTTATCGACGCACCGGATTTCGTTTGTCGACGCACCGGATTTGGCCTACCTACGCAGCGGATTTCGGTTATCCACGCACCGGATTTCGTTTGTCGACGCACCGGATTTGGCCTACCTACGCACAGGATTTCTGTTATCGACGCACCGGATTTTGTTTGTCGACGCGCCAGATTTGGCCTACCTACGCACCGGATTTCTGTTATCGACGCACCGGATTTCGTTTGTCGACGCACCGGATTCGGCCTACTTACGCACCGCATTTGGCCTACTTACGCACCGGAATTCTGTTATCGACGCACCGGATTTCGTTTGCCGACGCACCGGATTTGACCTACTACGCACGGATTTCTGTTATTGACTCACCGGATTTCGTTTGTCGACGCACAGGATTTGGCCTACCTACGCACCGGATTTCTGTTATCGACGCACCGGATTTCGTTTGTCGACGCACCGGATTTCTGTTAGTTCAAGAAATGATTGATTATTTGATTTCTGCAAAAATGACATGTTTTCGACGCCAAAACGAGAAAATCGGCTATATCTCACGGTAGAGAAAAGCTAGGAAGGTGCTTTAAGGTGGTGATTCCTTTTGGGCACATATTGTTGGTTGACGGCTCAAACCAAGATGAAATTTGATGAAACTTTCCAAAATAAGTTCATTTGGTGTTCTAACACCCTCCCCGCAATCCCGCTTCAAAATTTCGAGATTTCCGTTCAGGACAGTTTTTGCCAATTTCTGACAGTTGAGTAGCAACTGCATAGTTGTGACTATACTCACTTGAAAGATCTCGCTGAGCTCTACATTTTTGCTTTTGGAAGCAACTTTCTAGCTCTTCTCTAGTGTGAGATATAGCCGATTTTCTTATTTTGGCGTTTAAAACTTGTCATTTTCGCAGAAATCAAATAATCCCCGATTTCTTGAGCTACGCAAGCCGTAAAATTAAACTAAGGGTGTCGATTTGAAGGTCTCGTCGAGGCCAATTGTCCGAGGCATGGTACTCTTCCAACTGTTATCCCTTGAGCAGCTATCATAAAAAATGTAGTTTTTGCAAAAACATGACCAAATTTTTTCCAGCGATCGTGGAGCATTTACTATACAAGCTAGAGGGTTGCCACTTACTGGACGTGTCTTACATAAAAATACCCAGGGACCCTTTTCTAGTTGCCCCGATTGCTGCTTTCTAGCTAAAGTGGCCGCTTGCTAAAGTTGGGAAAAGTAGGCAAAATCCAGGTTGCGCAAACATTTTAGCTAATTTCTTCATAACGAAGAGTGATTTCATGATAATTAAAAAAGGGTCCCCAGCTATTTGATAGTAGAATCGAATGATGTAGCCGATGCCTCCCGAAAAAATTTACTTTTGTCTGCAAAAAATCTGGAAAATTAAAGTACTTCAAAAATCTAGTAAAATAGTTTCCGAAGACTGAAGTTAGTTTCATTGCATTCATGAGAAAGAGAAAATGTTAAGCTCTATTTTGATCTAAAAATGGTTTCTTAACTCCGAGTAATGAACGAGTAATAAGGGTTCAAAGTTGATGTCTCCAAAAGGAATCACCACCTTAAGGGGGGGCTACTTGGGTCAAAAATTCGACCCTCTCCGATTTCGCTCAAATTGTGCCCATTGATACTCCTTAGGGTCCTACACAAACCATTGAAATTTGAGGCGATTTCGTCCAGGAACAAAAAAGTTACAGTCATTCAAAATTTCCAATTCCTATTGAAAATGGTCCAAAATCGGAACTTTAGATTTTTCGCTTCTTGCAACGATAACTTACTCAAACCAAAACCGTTCGAAACATTCTATAGCTAATTTTGTAGCTAAATACAATATCTAAAACTTGTCGAAGAGCTTTTTTCGAATTTCGACTTCTAGTTGTTGTAGTAATTGTTTCTGTGAGAGAGCCCCAAAAATAAGTCAAAATGTGACATTTTCGAAATTTTTCGAAATTTACAAATATGCACGATATCTACATCAATCGATAGCTTTTTCAATTCTAAACAACTTTTCTTCTTGACACAAACGTCCATTTTGTAGCTGTTTCAAGTTATCGGTCGAAAACCGTATCTTCGTGATTTTTCAATTTCAGTGTTTTGGGGGCTCTCTCATAGAAACGATTACTACAACAGTTAAAAGCCGCAATTTGAAAAAAGCTCTTCGACAAGTTTTAGATATTGTATTTAGCTACAAAATGAGCTGTAGAATGTTTTGAACGGTTTTGATTTGAGTAAGTTATCGTTGCAAGAAGCGAAAAATCTAAAGTTCCGATTTTGGGCCATTTTCAATAGGAATTGGAAATTTTGAATGACTGTAACTTTTTTGTTCCTGGACGAAATCGCGTCAAATTTCAATGGTATGTGTAGGACCCTAAGGAGTATCATTGGGCACAATTTGAGCGAAATCGGAGAGGGTCGAATTTTTGACCCAAGTAGCCCCCCCCCTTAAGGTTGTGATTCCTTTTGGGTACATATTGTTGGTTGGTTAGTTTAACAAGAAGAATTTAGACGAAACTTTCCGAAATACATTCTTTTAGTGTTCGAACACCCTCCGCGCAATCCCGACTCAAAAATTCGAGATTTTCGGTCAGGGCGGTTTTTCCCAATTTCTGAAAGTTTGACAGCAGCTATACAGTTATGACTATATGCATTCGAAAGATCTCGTTGAGCGTCATATTTTTGCTTTTTAGAGCAACGTTCTAGCTTTCCTCTACCGTGAGATATAGCCGATTTTCTTGTTTTGGCGTCGAAAACTTGTCATTTTTGCAGAAATCAAATAATCCATTATTTCTTGATCTATGCAAGCCGTAAAATCAATCTAAGGGCGTCGAATCAAACTCATAGGGGCAAATTATCCGACGCCTGATCGTCTTCCAACAGCATCCCGTAGGCTGCTATCATAAACAATGTAGTTTTTGCAAAAACACGACCAATTTTTTCCAAAGATTCTATAGCATTCACCATGCAAGCTGGAGGGCTGCTACCTCACAGATGTGTTTTGCACATAGATACCCAGGGACGTGTTTTTAGTTGCCCTGATTACTGCTTTCTTGCTAAAGTAATCGCTTGACAAACTTGGAAAAAGTAGGCAAAATACAGGTTACGCACACATTTCAGCTTATTTCTGTATAACGAAGAGCGATTTCGCAATAAATAAAAAATCGACCACAGCTATTTGATGGAGGTATCGAATTACATAACCGACGTCTCGCGAAAAACTTAACTTGAGTCTGCAAAAATCTGGAAAATTACACTTCTTCTAAAATGTGTCAAAAATATTTTAGAAAAGCAACATTTGTTTCGTGGTATGCATTAAAAAGAGAAAATATCAAGCTGCATTCTGATATAAAAATGGCTTCTTAACTCCAAGTAATGAATGAGTAATAATGGTGCAAACTTTATGTGACCAAAGGGAATCACATCTTAAGATCACAAATATGAAGCTCAAGGAGATCTTTCGAATGAATATAGTCATAATTGTGTAGCTGCTGCCAAACTTTCAGAAATTGGGGAAAACAGCCCTGGCCGGAAATCTCGAATTTTTGAATCGGGATTGAGCGGAGGATGCCAGAACACTAAACGAACGAATTTCGGAAGCTTTCGTCAAATTTCGTCTTGATTTACACCGCCAACCAACAATATGTGCCCAAACGGAATGACCACTAAAGGTTAAATTAAAGCTATGTATCTGCATATTCTCAAATGCTTGGAAGACGTCCTGTAACCCTATAAGTGTGTAATTTACCTTCAGCATAAATGAAGCAGGTTTCATAAAAGGAACTTTTGAGGCAATGCAAACTACGATTCTCTTACTTTCTCGACAATGCAAGAAATGAGCATTGACCTTTGTCGGCAATGCAATTCTCGCCAATGCCTTTGTCGGCAATGTGCATTCTCTGCAATGCAATTATCGGCATTGAATATTACCCTTGGTATCATTCCAAAGCTCTTGGGCTGGGATTTTAAAAATGTAACGTTTAGCTTGGTACTAATTAGTACTAAAGTTTGACACAAAAATGTGTGTACGAAACTGTGATCACTTACACTGCATTTAATATTCATCGCAGATCCATAACATTATATATTTTATGAATCGGACGAGAGGAAAATTTTTAGAAAATCTAAAATTTTGAAAAGTTTCAAAAATTTCAAAATATCGGTTTATTGTGCTTTTTCTCCGGAACATGTATGCTAAAAATTTCTTTCTTTCAGGAAAATATTCCATTTCAAAGCAGACAGAATGACGCAAGAACGAAGAAAATCGGTTACGGTTTGAATTTTTACTTTTTTCGATTTTCAAAATCCTCTGATCTTTGTCGCTTTCCCAAATGCGACAAGCTACTGCTCACGTAATGCTTGATAGAAAAATTTTTATTTTCATTTTCGGGACCTCTTAGGCATCTGCTTTAAAATAGTGGAAACCATTTTTCAAAATTTAAAAGTTGATTTTTTTCGAAGACTCGCAATATGCCGCAATATGCGGCAACATTTTGATATCGTTGGATTCAACAAACATGGAATATTTAGCATGACTTATCTACACGCAATTTCATCGGTATCAGTGTATTGAAATTTTGGGCCAAAAAATGGTTATTTTTCGAAAAACTCAAATTTCAATGGTAAAATGACGTCCACTACGTTAAAGCAGACGGCCAAGGGGTCCCGAAAATGGAAATGAAAATTTTTTATCAAGTAGTGCGTGAGCAGCAGCTTGTCAAATTTGGGAAAGCAGCACAAATCAAAGGAATTTGAAAATCGAAAATGCTAATAAAAAATTCAAACCTTAACCGATTTTCTGCGTGTATTGAGATGGGAAAAGTTTCCTGGAAGGAAGAAATTTTTAGCATGCATATTCCGGGGGAAACCTCGATAAACCGATATTTTGAAATATTTGAAATTTTTCAAAATTTTAGGGTTTAAAAAATCTTATCTCATCTTAACATCTTAGCATAACGATTCAGAAAATATATAATGTTAAGGGTCTGTGATGAATATTAAATGCAGTGTAAGTGATCACAGTTATGTACACACATTTTTGTATCAAACTTTAATTGGTTTCGCCTATATAATTAAGCATTTCGAATATAAGCAAAGTACCAGTACACCCCCCACCCTACAAAACGACAAATTTTGCCACCCCCCCCCAAATTTTTGGCTAAAAAGTGGCCAAAAATGTCAAAAAATTGAAAATTTTTGAAAGTGGGAAAAACCCCCATCACATTTTTTGGGTCGACCATCAACCTTCCAAAATTTACCCCCCCCCCCCCCAGACCCAAAGTTCCAGGGAAACTATGGTGGGGGGCGCCCCCCCCCAGAATTTCGTCCCCCCCTCCCAGACTTGGGTCGCCCCCCCTAACGGCATAGGTGTAACGGGGATTTGGGTTGGGGGGGCCCCCTCCCCCGGAATTTTTGGGGGGGCCCCCTTTTTAGACCCCCCCCCCCCAAACCCCCCCACGACCCCCCCCCCCAAACCTCCCCCAAAAAATTTCTATTTTTATGCCAAAAATCGCATTTTCAGCCATTGCTAATACCGAAAAACATGAAATCATTAAGTAATTTTAACATTAGACATTGTTTTTAAACTCGAAAACTTGATTGCCAACATGTTTCTGAGTCCAGAATAAGGTCAATATTGAGTCTAGAAGTCCATAAAACCGTTATAAACGTGTATTTCTCGCCATAGGTGTGGCTGGGCAAAAAATCTGGGGGGGGGTTCCGACGGAGGGTGGGGGGGTCCGCCAAATTTCCCAAAAAACCCCTAAATTTTCGATTTTTTTGCCATTTTTGGCCACTTTTTGGCCAAAAATCGGGGGGGCCTAGCTAAAGTCTGAACAGTCTGGGGGGGGGGGGGGGGGGGGGGGTCGCGAAAATTTGTCAATTTGGTGGGGGGTCCCCCCCCACCCCCCCCCCCTAACACCTCTATGTTTCTCGCGATAATAAACACGTTAAGCCAAAAATTTGGACTTTTTTAAAAAATTTTGCCAAATTTACCCTAAAAATGCCCCATTTTTGGCCCAATTTTCGCGCCTTCGGCGCGACTACCCCCCCCCCCCCCAGTTGGGGGGGGGCCGGGGGCCCCCAAAAATTTCTGGGGGGGTTTGAAAAAATGGCTGGGGGGGGTTACCCCCCCCCCCCAAACCTCCCCCCAATTACACCTATGCCTAACGGTACAACCTAGAGAAGTGCAAATGGGCTTAAAAGAAAGCTAAGTACGCCAAGTACGATGGTATATAAAGTTCTCATCTAGCCCTTATAATAAAAAAGTTCCAGTCAAACTCCGAAAATGTGGGTTTTCCCCTGGGTTTTTTTTTGCGCCACAAACTGCGAAATTACGCAATTTTTTTCTGTAAAAAGCAAAAAATTTTGGGCCGTTGCGCCACAGTACGCAAAAAATTTTTAGCCACACTAATAGGTGGTATTGGGGGGAGGTTTGGGGGGGGGTAACCCCCCCAGCCATTTTTCCAAACCACCTCCAAAAATCTTTGGGGGCCCCCGGCCCCCCCCAACTGGGAAAAATTGGCCAAAAAAAGTGTATTTTTAGGGTAAATTTTGCTAAATTTTTCAAAAATGTTCAAATTTTTGGCTTAAAGTGTTCATTAGTGCGTGAAATACACGTTTTCAGCAGTTTAATGGACTTTCTGACTCAATATTGACATTATTTTGTAGTTAGAAACATGTTGGCAACCAAGTTTTCGAGTTTAAAACCCCTGTCTAAAGTTAAAATTAGTTAATGGTTGGATGCTTTTTCGCATTAGCAATGGCTGAAAATGCGATTTTTGGCATAAAAATAGAAAAAAATTTTTGGGGGAGGTTTGGGGGGGTCTTGGGGGGGGTTTGGGAGAGGTCTAAAAAGGGGGCCCGCCCCCAAATTTTGGGGGGAGGGGGCCCCCCCAACCCAAATCCCCGTTACACCTATGGCCAAAATATGCTTAAAAAATGCGATTTGGAGTCAAAAATTTTAAAATTCTCCTAATTTTTGCTGGGGGCTGCCGCCCCCAGACCCCCGCCTTGTGTGTACATTTGCTTATTTGAGTTTATTCCAAAACTTTATGGTTGTTTGTTGTTGATTGGTGTTGATGCTAAAGCGTTGTATTGTATCAGCTATGTTTTGTTTTCCACTATATAATTCAAAAAGTGCCTTTGCAAAATTGTTTAGGGCATCAAAGCATTTTATACAACACATCAAGTGCAGGAACCGTACGTTGATTAAAAAATGAAAATTGTAGATGTATATATATATATATATAATCTGTTCAGCTCTACGAAACTTACCCCTCGCACGTGGCCGCAAATTTTCTTGGAACACACGAAAATGGACGGTTTCTGAATCAACTATTTATTAATTTCTTGAAAAGTTTTGAACTACAAAAGACATTCTTGAAAAATTTTTGCGCCTTCGGCGCATCTACGTAATTGTTCTTATTGTGTTCCCAGCTTTAACATTAGCGTTCTTTCTTTAGCGTATTCGTCTCTGATCTTTCTTTAATGTCGTCAAAACGACGTAATGTTAAATAATCATAATATATACGTTGTATTCATTTATATATATTATATATGTCGAAAACAAGATAGTGAAATCGCGAAACATTTTTTTCAGAAGACAAACTTCTTGCGAAAACACACTCACAGTTCCGAAGTCCAATTTTTAACAAATTCCTGCTGATAAATGTTTCATTATTTATTCTATTCACCCACTTTCGCGCTAAGAATTGCGTAAAATTTTCGAAGGCTCCTCTCTGGCGTTGCGAAACGATAAATTAAGCATTTAAAATGCTTTAAAACGTTAAATAAAGTATAAAATAATACAAAAATCGGTTTTTTGACCGAAAACAGGCGTGGCGCAAATTTTTTCCAAATGCCGCAAAAAATTTTGGGGCAGTGCGCCACGGACCGCAAAAAGTTCGGACGAAAAAA
>JASAND010015767.1:0-19902 GCA_030248195.1 Trissonchulus latispiculum
CTCTGGTCCATATTCGTGCGCTTTTAACCTAGTTCTCCTGGCATTTACATCCTGCCCCTCCAATATTAACGTTTTAGAACCTAGTCCTCTGTCCGCTTAAAACCCAGTGTCACCGATATTGCATTTTTCATGCTCCGTCGGAGCATTTTTATTCTTGTATATATATGTCGTATGAAGATTGAAAAACCATGCACTTGCGCAAAGTGCATGGGTCGTTTATGCACTTGCGCAAATTCATAAACGTCCCATGCACTTAATCAAATTCATACGACGTTTTATGAATTTTAGTATGTGCATATGCACTTGCTAAAATTCATACGGCGTTTTATGGATTTGCTCAAATGCATATGCACATACTAAAATTCATAAAACGCCCTATGAAATTACTCAAATTCATTGGCACTTATATATCCAGTAAACGGATACTTTTCTATATTTGTTCAGTTTATAAATTGGGGTCATATGTGTTAAGCTGTATATATTTAAAGGCTGAAATAAAGGTGATAGAAACTGTCTGAAATGAAGGTGATAGGATTCTGTCCTATCCTCAAAAAGTAAAATTAAAATATAGTTCTAGTTCTTTGTGTTCTTTGTGTTTTAAATTACTTTACCTTACCTTTTATTTGTTTAACTTACATGAATTATTTAAGTTTGCAACAGTTCATTGTACATGCTAAAATTAAGAATTAGCTTGAACTAATAAATGATTTTAAAATGAATATTTTTAGATAGAACACAAAGAACTGGAACAATATGTTAATTTTAGTTTTCGAGAATAGGACAGAATCCTATCACCTTTATTTCAACCTTTAAATACAGCTTAACACAAGTGACCCCAATTTATAAACTGAACAAATATAGAAAAGTATCCGTTTGCTGTATAAGTGCCAATGAAGCTGAGTAATTTCATAGGGCGTTTTATGAATTTTAGTAAGTGCATATGCATTTGCGCAAATTCATAAAACGTCGTATGAATTTGATTAAGTGCATGAGACGTTTATGAATTTGCGCAAGTGCATAAACTACCCATGCACTTAAGGTGGTGATTCCCTTTGGTCACATAAAGTTTGCACCATTATTACTCATTCATTACTTGGAGTTAAGAAGCCATTTTTATATCAAAATGTAGCTTGACATTTTCTCTTTTTAATGCATGCCATGAAACTAATGTTGCTTTTCTAAAATATTTTTAGCACATTTTAGAATAAGTATAATTTTTCAGAATTTTTGCAGACTCAAGTAGGTTTTTTCGCGAGACATCGGTTATATCATTCGATACCTCCATCATATAGCTGGGGACGATTTTTTATTTATTGTGAAATCGCTCTTCGTTATAGAGAAATAAGCTGAAATGTGTGCGTAACCTGTATTTTGCCTACTTTTTCCAAATTTGTCACGCGATTACTTTAGCTAGAATTCTGCAATCGGGGCAACTAAAAAATCGTCCCTGGGTATATTTGTGCATAACACATCTGTTAAGTAGCAGCCCTACAGCTTGCATGGTGAATGCTCCACAATCTTTTGAAAAAAGATTGGTCGTGTTTTTGCAAAAACTACATTTTTTATGATAGCAGTCTACAGGATAGCAGTTGGAAGACGATCATGCGTCGGATAATTTGTCCCTGTGACACCTTCAGATCGACGCCATTAGTTTGATTTTACGGCTTGCGTAGTTCAACAAATGTTGGATTATTTGGTTTCTGCAAAAATGACAAGTTTTCGACGCCAAAACAAGAAAATCGGCTATATCTCACTCTAGAGAAAAGCTAGAAGCTTGCTTTAAAAAGCAAAAGTGTGAAGCTGAATGAGATCTTTCGAATGAATATAGTCATAACTGTATAGCAGCTGCTAAACGTTCAGAAACTGGGAAAAACCACTCTGACCGGAAATCTCGAATTTTTGAATCGGGATTGCGCAGAGAGTGTTAGAACGCTAAAAGAACTTGTTTCGGAAAGTTTCATCAAATTTCATCATGGTTTACGCTGCCAAATAACAATATGTGCCCAAAAGGAATCACCACCTTAAGCAAGTGCATGGGATAGTCATGCATTTGCGCAAGCGCATGGTTTTTCAATCTTCGTGCGACATATACATATATTTGTGTTTAGTTTATTTATTGTAGTTGGCATCAGAGGAGAAGGATGATACTGAAAACACTGACGATATCGTGGCAAACTTCCGGTCACACCTTATTAGTTCGCTTTTGCAGAATCAAGCTGTAGGTTAGTTGGTTCCAGTTCAGTGGTGAATGGTGAATGGTTTATGTAATTGCGTCAAATCATTTGTAGCGAGCGGGAAAACACTCTTTGGATTCGTTTGGATGTAGTGTACACTTGAAGGCGACACCAAAAGTATATACTGCTATAACTAAACTAAAAAGTGTTCAAAAACTAAGTTTTAGTTCCAAAAAACGAGATTTTATTCCAAAAAATACCGACGCCGGAAAAGTTTTGAAAATTTTGTTTTACCGAAAATTCGTAAAATTTGCCATTTTCTGGGTATATAGCCATGAGGTGAAAAAACCCACTTCCTTTTGGGGGGGGGAACCCACCCGTCTCCTGGGTCATGGTTGGAGCTATGAGCTCCAAAACATACCAGTAGAAAGCCCGACTCTTTCTAACCTATGTATGCAAAGATCAAGTCATTTGGTTCACGCCTGCTCATTTTTTGACATTTTGAAAATGGCACCTACTTTTTGGTTCAACCATCCAAAAGTTTACCAAAGTTTGGACCGATGTAACTTTTGACTGGGTTCGGCTAGAAAAGTTTTGCAAATATCTGCAATGATGGCAACTCTTCCTCTTTGCACACTGCAAAAATTATAGCAATGTTCACAAAAAATTCACCCCGAAAATTCACAAAAAAATCACCCACCTCGAAGGCTAACTACAAGCCGCAGCCGGAAAATTTTTTCCATGGTAATAGCCATAAGACCCAACCTTAACATATGTATGTAAGTTCTGCTGCCGATGCCCAATTCTGTGCCGTGCCCAAAATAGTCGACCCACCCAAAATCCGACCCTTGGGCAACTCCGGACCAAAATTGAAACGTTTATGCTGGTACTCATTATGGACTTTGCGCAGCTACCTCATATTATGCAGGTGACATGTCCTAACTGTAAGCTATCCAACCATATATTGAATTCCCTACCTTGTTTTCTGTCTTCGCCACCTGCGGGTGATTTTTTGTGAACAAATTCACAAAGAACTCGTTATCAACTTTTTGTAAAATGCCTCTGGGGCAACCGCTGGGACAAAACTAATGCCAAATTCGAGCTCAGCGACCCGAGAAATCTATCTAGCGCATGTTTTAGGTACCTCAACCCCTTTCTGGCAGACCGTCCGGCCGATGGACCCGGCCCGGACTCAGGAGGTGGGTGGTCAGAATCACCTATCTGGGCAAAAGCTACCTAAAAACTAATGCCAAATTTGAATTCTACGCACCGCAAAACCTATATATAGGCGAGTTTTTAGGCTTCTGGGACCTTGAAATAAAATTTTTGGTCAGTCACGTGACCCTAGGCCAAGTCACGTGACCATTCCAGATGCGAAAGTACTCCATCAAATTGTCTGTTCTGTGCTTACTAGAGGAACAGAACACAAAATAAGTGGATTCCTAGCTTCCTCATATCAATAATTACGGTCAAGCATATTGGCCTGGGTACTCACTTTGGTCCGGGGGCCGAGAACCAAAATTCTAAGTTCAGCCTGCGCAAAAGAAATTTGGCGGTCCACATTTTTTAGATAATAACACTATGGACTATGCTCTATTTATGCATGAAAAGAAAAATTTTTTAGCTATATCCTGAGACAAGATCCGGTGGTGATTTTTTGTGAACAAGTGATTTTTTGTGAATTCGTTCACAAAAAATAAAAATTTTTTATTATTCACGCTACAAAAGGGCTACCGGCATGAAATTTGCACCAAATATAGAGGGGCTCACTACCATTCCATATACGTACCAAAAGTTTTTCGATCGGACTTCATGTGCGAATTTGCCAGTAAAAATTCGATTTTTGATTTTTTGTGAACATTGCTATAGATCGATCCGCTGCACCGTTGGAAAAAACAGAGCTTGATTTCCGAGTGACCTTACATAAATACGTATAAAAGCAAATAAGCTAAAGCTTCAAATTGCACTGCATTAAAATTGCATTAAAATCAAAATAACTATAGTGTGTATATTCTTAGCTATCCGTTACAACCAAAACAATCACCTTCAGCACCATGAATTTTGACAGTGGTATTATTTTGACAGTAGTCTGGCACATTGCCAAGCGTGGCGGGGAAAACCCACTTTGGGGGAACCCATTCAAATTTTTATGAAAAGTTTTTAACAACTCAACACGACGGAAACGATTAGAGACTATAGCACGGTACTATCGAGCACGCTGCGTCAGCCTATGCGGTCAGATTCGGACAATTTTGCTTACCTGGCTAGCTAGAGACTAAAAACCACCTTAAAAGATCCATTTCGCTGCCGGAGGACCCAATACAGGACCAATTGTGGATTTTAACAGCCAATTCTACGTAAAAACCATTCTCTACACGATAGAATAATATATAACTATTAAATTATATACATCGTTTTTAGCATTTTTCAAAAATTTCCCTATGTTTCTGGGCTTATTCTACTGGGTGGAGGGCTCCCCCCATAAACACCCTTCCCCCCCAAAATCGCCCCCCCCCTCCAAGAAAAGTGGGTACCTCTTTTGGTACCAACTTTTGCCCTAAAAAAATGGCTCAGAAGGCCAAATTTTCAAAAATTTTCAGGCTTCGCCGGAGATTTTTAGTCGTGTTTTGCCTATTTAAGCACTAAATCCGCTTATGTTTGGCGATTACTATAAAATAGCGCAATGTTTAGCATGTTTTTAGGAAAATTTGAAAAATTTTCGCCCCCTCCCAAATGACTCGCCCCCCCAAGCTGGCGCGGAAAACCAGGAAATATATGCGGGATATATATCGGTACATATAGCGTTATTCGAAACAAGGAAATTCGGTTGTGTATGCAAACATGTTCATATAGTCTGCATTAAATTTTTTGGCCATATATATACCCCCAGTCACGAGGTCCTGGCTACGCCATTGGATTAGAGTCTAGCACGTATACGTATATATACGTAATACAGACAGACTCGACTCATAACGCGACTCATCTAAAATCCACTACGTAAGGGTATTTTTACCGGCCGCCCTCCCCCGAAATCGCCCCTTCTCGGGATTTTTGCTCCCCCCCCCAGATTTTTTGGGAGCCTAAAATGTTAGTTTGCCAAGAAATTGGTAAATTTTAGCTTAAATCCTGGCATTTTTAGAACTTTTTGCGTTTCATTTGCGCTGCGTAAAATGCGCCAAAAAGTACCAATTTTTAGCTCATGTTTGCGAAAAATTCTCCGAAAATCCCCCCTGGGGTTTTTTTTACTGGGGTGGGGGGGCGCCCCCCCCCACTTTTTGGGTTCCCCCCCACTCGACCTCTTCCCCCCCCCCCCAACTCGTTCCCCCCACTTTTTGGGGTTCCCCCCCACTCACCCTAAGGTGCCCAGAAATTGCCAAATTTTTAGGAGTTTTGGTCAACATTTTCAAAAATTTTCCGGCTTCGCCGGCATTTTTTGGTCGAAAAGCGCCTATTTTGGTGCCAAAACTTAATTTTTGTGCACTTTTATGCTTGGTTATAGCTGTATATGTAGAGAACAGACTTTTTATACTGTATTTTTGGCATTTTAAGCTCATTTTATTCCCCCCCCCCCACTTTTGGACCTCCCCCCCACTAGTGGGAGGGGGGCGTCCCCCCCACTCTTCCCCCCCACTTATTTTTGCCTAAAAAACCCCAGCCCACGGGCCCGGCCCCCCCTTGGAAGGCCCCCCTCGGAAAAACCCTAAAAATACCCTGCATTCCCAGGTCACACCGGAGGGGGTCAGAGCAGTGTGGCATAGCATCATGAAGCGCAACAGATGCCCTACATATACATACAATCCGTTTTTGTCTAGGTCTTTCCAGTAGCTCAGGGTGACCCGGCAAATTTTGCCAAATTTCCGCACTTGGTCGGACAGCAACTTCCAAAAATTTCAAAGTCTCAAAAAATGCCCAGGGAAGCAGCGGGGTTGACAATAATACAGCCTCTAGGGTAGTTTTGGGCGCTCTTCCAGATAAGTATTAAAATCCTATATAGCTCATACCTGTAGCTCACACTGGCAGTGGATTTTTCCCCGCATTGGCATGTGGGTTTTCCTCCTTGACTATATATATTTTGTTGCGGTAGTATTTTGGCACGTTTGACCGACATTATTTTATGTACTGTACTTAATTTACACTGTACATTTATTTAATTTATTGTACTTAATTGCGCTGTATAGTTCATTTCCGTTTTAGTGTCTTCTCCGCTTGAAGATTCAGATTTGGGGACGGAACCTGATAGCGCTTCTGTCAATAGGTGGTTATATTTCCATTGTTTACTGACCCTATTACAGCTGCATAGCCCAACATTATTAGCTAAGCTGCTACTTAAGGTGGTGGTTTCCTTTTGTGCAGTGCTTTTGTGGTGATTTTTTAAAACGCTATAGCTTTCGCGATTTTGGAAGTTGGAAGAAGCTTTATACATCGTTTTAAAGCTTATAATCTGGACATTCACCTGAGCTTACGAAACTAGCAAAATTAGCAAACAACTAGCAAACATTTTCCGACATAACGGCTGCATATAGACCAAAAAAGTTTGAACATCGATTTTTCAAAACTGAGGAACTAGACAAAATTTCTTTTTGCGCTATCATACAGAAGACATATGGGCCGAGGGACGTTTTTTGGGTTTCGCTCAGTGTCACTTAACGATTGAGAAATTCGCAAAATGCATGGAGACACTAAATTTTTAAATTTTGCACTAAATTTTCTCGAAACTGGGAGCGTTTTATTCAAAACCAAGAAAAACGTCCCTCCGCAATAGTACTAACTTCCAATCTGGTAAAAATCTCCGGAATCTGTCGGGTAGGTTTTCAGAAATCGATGTTTAAAACAAAATAACCGCAGTTTTGCCAAAATGGTTTTTCTAATATCTAATAAATAATTCAAAATATCTAATAAATGTAATGTCTGTAATATTCTGTTGTACATGGTCTGTTTATTAGTTCATTGCAGATAATCCTAACCTCTTGTTTCCTTTTCGGCCAAATCTTTAGCTGAAAGCAATAAAGTCCGGCTAGTAGGGATTCATATTCAGATTCATTCTTCTTCTTTCTCATTCATAAAATGTGCATTTGGACGCTGTATCGATTGAGTATAAATGGACCAAATTTCTTCGTAAGGTTTGGCACTAATTTTGAAAAAACTAATCTCCTCGAAAATGGCCATTTTTTGACCCCCAAAATGGTTTTTTGCTTATACTGACTTAACCACTGGAGATAGCTCAAAGGTGGTAAAAGCAACAATGTTCATTTTTGTGTCCTCTTTCCAGTCATAACAACCAGTCCTTTGTCTGGTCTACCTACTTTAAGCCTAAGGCCAAAAACCAAAACTTTCTTATCTTTTGGCCGAAAAATCCGGGACTGGTCTCAGAATGTTAAAGAGCACGGAAATAGGTTATTTCGTAAGTTTCAGCTATTTACGTAAAGGATTAAAGCCGTACCAGTCAAAAATACCCGAAAGAAAACCAGCACCTTAAACGTCTTTGATTGATAACTGTAATATCTAAGTCTTGCTTAGCCCGATTTCTTGAATGCTTTATTCGTGAAGTTTCTGATCGTCCCTATGATATATATGTAGTGCATTCGACCAGAGCTTTTTCACGAATTATTTTTCAGGGAATGAGATATCATATATATAACATGTTTTGGCTCCAGTCGATGTGTACCTAAAATATTTAGTATACAAATAGGCTTTGTGTAATCTTTATTTTAGCATTTTAACACCACCTCCTTCTGGTCTTAACGCTGATAATATTTCCCTGGACTCTATTACCAGTGGATATGAAGTTTCGTCTTGGTGGCAGTTGTTTGTCGACTGGATTGCAACGATTGCGGAGGATTTTTCAGCTCCACGAAGTTCACTTATGCAGAATGCTGATTGGAAATCAAAATCAGATTCTCTTTCTTTGTTGAAGTATGTAACTGTTTTCCTAGTGAAGGAACTATGGTTTTGGTTGATGAAAACGTCTGAAAATAATTGAAGCTTAGTTTCATTATTTTGATACTATTAAGGTATCAATGTTGTATCAATGTTGCATTGCGAAAGGCTGTTTGGCGACAACACTTAAATTGCTAAGTGTTGTATAAAATTCTGATATTCGTTCAGTAAACTCCACACTGTGCTTGTGTTGGGACAACTGAATATAAGTCGGCGCTCCAGCGGTCAGGTCGTCCTCGATGCGTACATATGGAGCAAGTAGGCGGATAGCTTCTGCTTTTGCTTCAGCTGCCTGGCGGAGTAGGCGGGCACAACCCCTCACCATCGGAGGAGCCGGTGGGGTTCGGTTGGTCTCTAACTGTACCTCTCACAAAATGCTGAGCTGTCTCTTGGATGGTGGGTAACCGGTTCGTAACGACGGGTAATCGGAGTTATAACCGGTAATGAGGCTAGTAGGTGTCAAACCACTACGTAGTAGGTGTCAAACCACGAACAAAGGTCGTTCTTATTGGAGCTGGAAACCAAGTAAATCCTATGGAAACACTATGGTAATGTTATTCTATTTATCCTCACCCAATACTAAGGCTTTCCCGGTAGGCGACGCGCCGGTGGCTGTCGCTGTGGCTCCGGCGAGAAATGCGGATTGCAAAGGGCACATCGACGAAATCTCGCAACGGACGAACTCTGCTTTGCGTCTTGGAATATAAGAACAGCACTTGGTACGCTCCATCAGACAACTATTGCCGAATCCCTAAACAGGTACCGTATAGATGTTGCGTGCCTTATTAAGACCAAGCTACCGGGGTCAGCGCTTTTAAACATAAGGACGCTCACCGGACCACTTGGCGATCAAACGAAGGCACGCCAAGTTCCCAGATTGACTACATCTTGGTCAAACGCCGATGACGCTCTAGTGTCCTCGATTAGCCGCGCCTGCGGGGGACTTTGTCACTCCAGCGACCATGCCTTTATCAAAGCCAGAATCCCCCTAAAACTACAAGTTGATCCCAAGCCCAGGCGCAGTCGTTACGATGTGGATAAGCTCAGGATGGGAGAAACTCTCACAACGTATCAGGAAGATCTCGAAGTTCGTCTGGCCAGGGTCAGCAGCATGGATACTGTCCCCGACGTTTTGAACCTTTGAAGGGAGCAGTAACAGATGCTGCTGACAAGTACATTGGGCACGCTAAAAGACGGGCCACCCCTTGGATTTCAGCTAGATCCATCACTGCTGCAGAAAATTCATGGCTGAATTATGGAAATATTGGGTCCCAGCAAAGAAAGGCGGCTGAACGGCACCTGAAAAATTTGAGCAGGAATGGTGGGAACCGCTACTTGGGAAAACAGAGCCGAAATGAATCGAGCAATGCGTGCTGGAGATTACCGCAAACTGTTTCGGATTCCTTTGACACAAGTGCTGGTGTTCGACAGAGTTTGGTAACCGCCCTTCTCTCCAGCATTTGCATTGGCTGGATTTCTATGTCCGATCCATCCTTCGGCGTTACTGTTGGGAACGAGATAATCATAGATCTAGACTTGCAGACGATGTAGCTCTGTTGGCTACATCTGTCCCGACTTTGCAAGCGATGATCGACCTGCATGATAAGATTGGAAATCAACGTTATTACGGCCATAGTTATGGGACCGAAATGGGCTGCACCTGCTAATTTCAATCGACTCTTTCTGCATACCTTGGAAGTATTATTACTAATGATGACTCTTCTTCTGCCGAAATTTCTTCTCGTATTAGCAAAGCCCAAAGTGCTTTACAACCTTGATAAAGCTAAAGCTTCTGGTCAAAGAAGGCCGTTAGCGTCGCAACAAAGTCAAAAGTGCTGCTGTTAGAAGCGTTGTCCTATACGGATGCGAATCCTGGTCCTTGAAGTCGGCCGATCGTAACAGAATCAGTGCCTTCGAGCATCGTTACTGGCGTCGAATCTTACACATTGCACCACAGGCACATGTAACAAATGCAGAAGTATATATGAGCGAGTTTCCTACACACCGAAGGAATCGATCTTATACTCAGGAAAAGAAGGCTAACTTGGCTAGGTTACGTTCTGAGAATGTCTGAAGATTGACATTTATTTGCTGCTCTAACTATGCCGATACCTGCAAATTGGCAACAGCCTCAGGGACGACCTCCAAAATCCTGGAGTCGAACTGTTATCGAAGACTTGAACCAAGAGTGCATAATTGCACTATATATAAGAAGAAGAGTAAGCCACTAGATGGCTCCTCTTCTTGGCATTGCGTAACGGTGCTCCGCCCACAATACGCGAATGTTCCCCCGTTTGGTGGGGGGCTAGCTCTCTTCGACAAAGCATACCCCCCTCCGTTTGGTGGGGGGTTCCAGAAAAGAGGTCCCCGTTTGGTGGGGGGCTAGCTCTCTTCGACAAAGCATACCCCCCTCCGTTTGGTGGGGGGTTCCAGAAAAGAGGTCCCCGTTTTGTGGGGTGGTAGCCAACAGCCAATCAGATTGCAGAGACCCCCTCCCCGTTTGGTGGGGGGGGGGAGGGGTAGAGCAGAGGATTACGGTAGTTTTTGTTCTATTTGAAAATGGGTCCCCGTTTGGTGGGGGGGGTAGCAAAGAGAGGTTCCCGTTTGGGGGGGGGGGGGGGGTGGGCAAAATAGGTCCCCCTTTTGGGGAGGGGCGCCAACAACCAAACAGATTCAGCCAATCTTAGCCTGACTTGGCGACCCCCCCCCCCAAACGGGGGACCTTCTGCCTACCCCTCCCCCCACCAACGGGGGCCCCCTTTTGCATACCACCCCCCCCCACCAAACGGGGACCCCTTTTGCATACCCCCCCCCCCACCAAACGGGGAGGGGGTATGCTTGTCGACCCCCCAACCAAACGGGGGAACATTCGCGTATTTTGGTCGGAGCATCGTTACGCAATGCCAAAAAGAGGAGCCATCTAGTGGCTTACTCTTCTTCTAATATATAGTGCAATTATGCACTCTTGCTTGAACTTTTTGTAATGTTGTCCGAACCACTCATGGTCGACGCTGGAAAACTGACAGGCTTCAAATCTGTGCCGATCTGTCTGCTGATAAAGTCCAGTGGAGAAGGATGATTGTTCGTGACCGCAACCATAGCGCTGTTTAGGAATGAAGCTATCTGTCGCCAGCATTAAGCAAGCAAGCCTACTAACTATTTATGTACTATAGCGACCGTATTATCGTTATCTTTGGTAAAACATGTAAATATATGTAAATATGGTAAATATATGTCCCAGTTTCGTTATGTATTAATATGTTGCTACTAACACGTCTTCTGCCACATGGCCTGAGATAAAGGTCGGCGGAGGTTCTATCTAACATAGAAACATCGGCACTAGGAATACTGTCATAACCTTGTTAGTGTTTTTGTAAGCCGGTGCATTTAAGTAATAAACGACTTGACTTGACTTGACTTGACTTGAAAACAAACATGAGATGAGAGGAGATATACTTTGTTTCGTATAATGCTGTGCTTATAGTGTTTATGTAACATTTCATGGCATACACATAATTATTTAGATTACGTCGAAACGCGAAGAAAACATGTACGTGCGTAAGTTCCAGGTCACTGTCGGCTATGTGCTTAATCAGATGTTTTGTTATTTGTTGTTTGGTCATCTTTTTTAGAGTGCTAATTTGTTACTAATTTTATTTACTTTTTACTAATCTGCTAATTTTTGTCTCCGGTGCATCCCTATTGTTGAAATACGGATGTCTTCAAGTAATTTTAGTGTCCATATCTCTGTCTTGTGATAAAGGTCTGCACGACGGAAAATGAAACCTTTCAAAATTGCTAAATCACAAAATTTTAAATAAATTTTCCCGTTTCGATGGGGTACGTCAATGTTGTGCCAGTTTTTTTGGGTTAAATGTTTCAGTGGAAAGCAGCGTTCCATATCTAGAGGCCGGCTATGGATTTCTAAGTATTCTGATGTATGAAACGCCGCTGTACACAATCATCATGTTTGTGGTACGCTCTTTTTTATTTATTTGTGTTTTGCACTGTCTACTTCGTCGGATAGGATTATAATTTCGCCTATTTGAAGAAAAGATTAGTACGTCCTCAAGAGAATGGAAATATCCTGTAGTGTCTGCCTAGCGATAGTTTAGGTAGAATGATACGGTTCAGACCTGACTACGTAACGTATGCAGTTTGTTAAACTTTTGTATTGGGTCCGACCTGTACTTGCTTGGCGCTGGCTGGCTTTTTGACATTCGATTGTAGGAGTAAACTGCTTTAACTGGCTTCTGTTTGCTTAGACTCTACCTCTCTGTGTAAACTATCATTTTACCTACGGTTGTTCTTTAAAGGAATCGTGTGCTTTTTTGTTGGATTAGGTTGGATTGGATTAAGTATTAATAGCTATTACTAATGGTATATATGTATATGTGTACACATCATGAAGAGCCTTTGTACCACGCAACACAACGATTCGTAATCTTTGTGCAACAGAATGTGTGAACTTCAAGAGAGCATGTTTGCTGTCCTTTTGTCCTTTACAGTTTGTCCAAGCCTTTCTGTAAACAGATAAGTGATAGCTATTTTTGAGCATAATGAAAATACGCGATTTTCCCTGCCTACGAAATTTTGCTTATACGATGACTAGGTATCTTAACTTGGCTGTGCCAATGAAATGGAGATTTCAAAGCAGCACTAAATATCAAACTCTGTTGTAAGATAGCAACGGTCCGTACGTATGCATGTACAAACAAGCTAATTAATTTTATTAAAAATACCTAGTACTTATGCTTTTCCATTCTGTTTTATGCCTTGACTATACGTTGTTGTTTTTAGACGTACATGTATGGCGTTTATCGTGGATGGATTTTGAGTTACTTTCTGGGCTTGCTTGTGGTTCAGCTGTCTTTCAATTATTTGAAGCGATCGTATGAAATTAATACATTTTGACTTTACACTTAATTGCATTGCAGGACAGCCTTAAGAGAAATACGTAAATAGAACTTGTGAAACGTTTACAGAAGCTGTTGTCACGAATAAACATTCTTTAGTTGTACCATTTGGCTAGGAAGCTATTTACTGATTTAGTTGTGTACTCCTCAATCAATTGTATATCTTACATTTGTATTTGAGTTTGTCGATGTCGACAACTTGTGCCCATTAGTGTTTGTTTAACCGAGCCGGCCGGCTGACTACCATCCTGGAGTATTTGCCGTGCAGCTATTGTGCTAAGATATTCATTTTCGAGTGTTATATTAGAAAAATAGCATAGCATAGCATATAAAAGTAGCATAGCTAGATTTGGAATTCATTTTAAGCTTAGCCGCTATAAATTGTAAGTAAATTTCCGATTGTTGATTTGCATCCCTGCTGCGGCCGGCCCGCCTCAAACACTAGTGGCCGCGTCTTCAAGTGAAGTGTGAACAGTTCTTTGTTTGTGTCAATCTGTTTTTCTGTTGAAGTGATTTTATACACTGGCATTGGTAAACTTCGTAATGTTTTAGGGGTATGTATTGGTTGTCATTCAACGTTTTTCCGATTAAGCAGCTTACCGCTGTAAGTTAGTCGTTTCAGTTTGCCCAGACCCGTTTTGTGTCTTGCCTTTTAATATTTCCCCCGTATGAGAGATGTGAGCTCGCAAAAACAGGCAGAGTCATTTTCCCATTAATATTAAAATATTCCGTAGCTGTCAACGACATTTTATGATTAAGATCCATACTCAGGCTCCAGACATGTGCAGGAGGGGAAATTTGGGGGGGCGGAAGGGCGGCCGAAGGCTGCCGAAAAACCGGATTTTTCCGGTTTTTTACCGGAAAAATCCGGATTCTGAGGGGGTGAGCTCAGGTCGGGGGGGAACCCCGTCCGAACCCCCCCCCCCCCCAAGTACACGTATTCAACTGAATTATGCCTTATGTTGGGACAGTGCGTTCAAGTAAGGACTGATTGACATTTTTAGTGTTGAGAGGACATGGAATTATCGAAAAGCATATGATAAAAACAAAAATACTTAATTTTGGCAAATTATCTACTATACGTACTTTACTTATACAGCTCTGATTTTTTGATTGAATTATTTGATACGTAGATACAAAGAAAAATTAGACAGCTTACAATGGTAGGTAGGGCTTGCAGAATCACTAAAACTAAGCCTTTTTAATTAACTTCCCGTTGTTCATTCATTTTGTTTAAAGCCATTTTCCTTAAACGTGCAATAACGTTAATCGTATAAACGTGCAAGACTGTTTAAACAGGTGTCCATTTATTCAAACTATAACTCATTATGATTAGTTTGCTTTTTTGTTCGTAGGATGAACTGTTAAGCGACAAGTCCACCTTAAATCAAGGAAGTAATATTGTTGTTGTGATTGTTCAGTATGCACAGGTAGTTTTTCTTGTTGTAAGAAGCAGTTGTTTTGCAAAGTGTCCATAAAGTCTAAAATATTTTAATTTAGCAAAAATACGGCTGAGCTTTCAGTGAAACTGGCGGAGCTTTCCTGTTTTTGCGTACATATTTGACGCTGTGAGGCGTTTTAAATTAAAATGTAAGGCGCATTTTGTGCATTTCTTGTTTATGTTGAAAAGACTGCAAAAACTGGTTTATTTGATTCAGTTTTGTGTTGTGTTTTTAATTTCTGTTTAGTTCGCAATGGAGAATATATCAGAACTGCTTGAAAAATTGAAAAAGTAATGTTTAAATAATGCTGGATGCTGGATCTTTTATGATGCGTCTGGTTTTGGGAGGGTCCAGTATTAAAGAGCTATAGCGAAAAGTACAAATCGTTATGCAATATATACTCAGCGTTAACAATGGATGTATCTATGGTTAACCTGACCACGGAAGTTATATAAATTTAAACTTTCTCGAAACCGAAGAATCACAATTTCAAGGATATTTACCGGGGGTTCGCCGCCCAGGCCGCCAAATTGTTTGATGTAAATTAGTATAGTTTTTGTTTTTTGTGCTTCAAGGTATTATCATGTTTTCTGAGTACGTATGTTTTGTTCCGTGCTTTCGATGAGTATAAAAACACTACGCTGTATATTTCACCGCCTACTTAGCATTGTTTTGTTTTGCGTCATTTTTTGGATGCTTTACGACTGTGTGCTTTAAATTACTGGTTGTAAAATATTTTAGCTTTTTATTTAAAGTCCCAAATTATATTATTTAAATGTTTGGGGTATTTACTTCTTAGAACAACACGATCATTACTAGTAGAATTTAAAAGAGTATATTATGTAGGGGCGCGATAGCGCCCCTACATAATATGGGTGTAAAGGCGTCTGCGCGGCCCTCTGGAGACCGGGTTGGCCTGGTGCCAGCTAATTAGAGGTCCGGGAGGGATAAAAATGTTATCATCGTAAAGTACTCGAGTAGTGCTACAGTACAAATTTTGCACTAGGCGAGAGTTACCGTGCGGTTGTTTTTTTCTCGGTTAATAACGCTTATTGGAAGTGCATTTTCTAGCGAAGTGTTGAAACGATGTAGGCATTTTGGTCCAATGCTACAATGATATAGACAGTATCCCCCCATGCTACCAAACGAAGGTCATTTTGGCACTCGGCCAACTTTGCCTCTGTGCCAAGGCCCCAATGTCGGACTTTCGCTATTTTGGCACTTCGGTTGAAATCAACTTTTTTTCACAGGCTAGCAGCTAGATCAGTTTGGTATATTTTATTTGAATATTTCGGACTATGCGCACAAAGTAACGAGGGGGATTTTTTAATTTCGCTCTGCAGTTTTCAGGAGATGGGCCCAAACTTTGCTTTTTTGGCCTGTTTTGGCGAAAAGTTAAGTCCCACTTTTACTAGAAATGCCCTAAAAGTCACTAAAAATTAGTGATGTGCGCTGAGGAATTTGCCCGCTCCGGAGCTCCGGCCGGAGCGGGCTGTCGGAGCACCGGAGCTCCGGAGCTCCGCGGAGCTCCGACTGTTAGTGGCGGCAAAATAGTAAAAATTTCGGTTTCAGCTAAAAACTGGTTGTTCATTCAATAAAAAGCATGCCTCCTAGCTTATCGCTTAACTGTTCATTTTTAGGTTTTGATTTTTTTGCTAGATACGAATATACATTTGTCAGCCGTAATGTTGATCTGAAATAAATAGCTTTTGACAATATTTCACAAAATTTTTGGGTTAATTGATAGTGCATACTGTTGTGTTTACATAAATGCCCATGTTATATAATTCACATGCACGTTACTTTGTTTCACTTTTTTCAAGATTTGGCAAATTTAAATATTATATTCCACATGAAAAATTTTATTTCTTGCAGGAATTTCATCAAATGTATACCAATCATTTCAAATTCATGCATAAAATATTGCAAATTTGACAGATTGGTAACAGATTTCATTTACCCAATACGTATTTAACTTATCATGAGGATGTATATATAAACAAATTAAAATATTATATATATAAATCTAAGCTAACAGAATTTCGATATGTTAGATATATATATTAGAAAGGACAGGTTTGATGAAAGCACAGAAAACAGCTGCAGATGTTGAAAGTCTACATGGAATAGATTTAACGGAAATGTAATAAATACCAAGTACGAAATTTAATACCTTTACGGAATCAATTCTTAAATGTATTAGAATTTTTATTTTTTTCTTTTATAGATTTAGCAAATGGACAAGCTTATATAGTCTCCAGAAAAAAGAACCATCATCAGAACGCAGACTTGAGAAAATTGAAACATTTCTAAAAATAGGAATACGACAACTCTAAAATTCACTACAGTCTTAGGTGTTGTAAGGAGAAATCATGGAGTTCACAGAAAAATCGAACTTCGAATTTTTCTTAGCACCTTCAAAGCTTGCAAAAGCCTGCTCCGGGTACCCGGAGCTCCGGAGCTCCGGAGCAGAAGGCCGCTCCGGAGCACCGAAAACCGGAGCTCCGTCGGAGCGGAGCTCCGGCGCACATCACTACTAAAAATGGCGTTTTTCGGCCTTGGGGTGGTACCCGTATATAGTAAATCGGGGTCGCTGAAAACGATGAGCATACTGCCGATACCGCCGGAAGTGACCACTGGTCAGCACGGCTCCCGTGGTTCCTCGCCCAGGGTCAAAGTTGGGAAAACTCACTATAAACAGCGTTTTTCGACGTTTTGGTTGGAGGCATATATAGTAAATCGACTATGCTCGTTTCAATGAGCATATTTTCAGAACCGGCGGAAGTGACCACTGGTCACTACGGCCTATGGTGTCCACTGACCACTGGTCACTACGGCCTATGGTGTCCACTGACCACTGGTCAAACCCCCTAAAACATCGTTTTTCGACGTTTTGGTTGGGAGCATATATAGTAAAACGACTACGCTCGTTTCAATGAGCATATTTTCAGAACCGGTGGAAGTGACCACTGGTCACTACAGGTTAGGTGGCCTATTGACCAGTGGTCAAATCCCCTAAGACAGCGTTTTTCGGCGTTTTGGTTGGGGGCATATATAGTAAATCGACTACGCTCGTTTCAATGAGCATATTTTCAGAACCGGCGGAAGTGACCAGTGGTCACTACGGGCTATGTGACCCACTGACCACCGGTCAAATCCCCTAAAACAGCGTTTTTCATCATTTTGATTGGAGGCATACGTATATAATAAATCGACTACGATCGTTTCAATGGGCATATTACCGAAACCTATGGAAGTGACCGGTGGTGTGTCTGGTGGTGGGTCAAAAATGAAAGTATTCAAAAGTGGTCAAGTTTGGTATCACTTTTCTGCCCGACCTGTGGCACTGTTCAAGCTCCTTATATCAATTAACTCAGTGTTAGAAAGGGACCCTTTTAAAATGACAGAAGGACAAGTAATAAAAATGCTCCTCTGGAGCATGAAAAAGTAATATGGGTGATGGTGTGAGGTTACGAAATCAAGAGAGGACTAGTCTTAAAAATGCTTAATATGGGGGCTAGGTTCAAAAACAGAAGAGGACTAGGTTGTGAGCGAATTAATATGAGCACAGCTTCGCCGAACAACCCATATTCGCGGATTTCACGCTTCGCCTTATTGATTGCCGCATACATAGCGAACAATGTCAACTGTCAAGTCTAGTAAAAAAATTAATTTAAACGTTCAAAAAATCGTTGAAGATGTTGTTTGCGTAGTCGGTTAGACTAGATAGGTTATACGTATACGTAAATTAACTTAAATTTCACTTAAACTTAAACTTAAATTTCGTTGTGTTGGACTACGGCAAGCAACGAGAAAAGACCTAAGGATATGCTACCAAGGTTATTGGTTGAATCCGGGAGGAAACAGATCATCGTCGAAATGATTCGTTCAGTTATCCTTGATATGTATATAAATTTTGGTAGAAATGAAAAATGCACAGTAACTATCAAGAGTTTCTTAATAGAGAAATTTGTCTTCGTCAAAGCTCGAATATTTGAGCCGTAAATTATTTGTGCACTATAACGTATATAAATCGAAACATTGGTACGTATGCATGTATAATTTCGCTATCTGCGAATATGGGTTGTTCGGCAAAGCTGTGCCCATATTAATTCGCTCACAACCTAGTCCTCTTCTGTTTTTGAACCTAGCCCCCATATTAAGCATTTTTAAGACTAGTCCTCTCTTGATTTCGTAACCTCACACCATCACCCATATTACTTTTTCATGCTCCAGAGGAGCATTTTTATTACTTGTTTTGAAAATGTTGAAAAGAGTTGGATATTGAGAGATTAATATTAATTAATTAATCGGTTTCAGCCTGTTCAACTGGCGCTATCCTGCCGTCACATTGAGGTTGTATGTCCTCATGGTAGTCTCCTTTTTGGCTTCCTTGGTGCTGCCGACATCTGTAATTTTAACTGTTGCTGGTACGTGGAATTAGTGCAAAATTTTGGGTTTGACGAAGTTCTGTTTTTCACAGTTTTTTAATTCGTACAGGAGGGTCCAAGAGCAGTGAACAGAATAATTGTCTCTATTTGTCAACATTGTAATTTCATGTAAATGTAGTCGTTTCTGAATGAAGTCTGAATAATGAAATTTATCAATTGCATTATTGTTAACGCAGTATATGAGCTCCTGTTATAAGCATAAGATGAAAGCTTGCGGTGAGCTAACTAGAAACAAAGCAGAAAAACGTATACACGTACTTAGTTTTAGTATTTTGCAATCCGACAACCGTTTACATCTACAACTTTTCAAAAAACGCGGAATTAAGATTCTTTCCTTTGTCTCGTTTCATGTTGATTGTTGCCGTATTTTGAAATCAACGTGGTTTAACCATTAGCTAGAATTTAATTTAGCTCGATTAGAAGTTTTAATCCTTTTGAGCACTGTAGGGTGCTTTGGTTATGGTTAACACTAGTCCACATTGTGCAAGCACTATAGGCAGTGTAAAATAATCTTTGCCTTTTAATTGCTCTATATATATATATATATATATATATATATATATATATATATATATATATTGAATAAATATATTATATATATACAAGAATAAAAATGCTCCGATGGAGCATGAAAAATGCAATATGGGTGACACTGGGTTGTAAATAGACAGAGGACTAGGTTTTAAAACGTTAATATGGGAGGGGTAGGTTGTAAATGCCAGGAGGACTAGGTTAAAAGCGCACTAATATGGACCAGCTTCGCTGAACAACCCATATTCGCGAAAACTGTCCAGAGTTTCTATTGGCTGCTGCTTGCGGTTGATATTGGCAGTTCTTCGAAAAATTGTACGATTTGTCAACACGGCCTGCAAGTATATTTGGTCGTGCTCCTTTATTATACAACTTAATAATACACGTATATACATAATGCCTACTGCTTTTCGCATCAACTTAATACAAGATTCTGCACTGACGCTGCAGA
>JASAND010015768.1:0-55147 GCA_030248195.1 Trissonchulus latispiculum
GCTGTCCGCGGTGGATTACGACGCTTTTATGGCAGTCATCCGTAAACGGATTGACCACGTGGTTGCCAGATGGGAAAACGATGAACTCGTCCCACCGTTCTTTGGGACGGATTACCCGCCCCCGCAAATGCGAGCTGCACCGTTGCGGTTGCAACCTAACAGAACGGGTGAATTTATAGCGGGTTTAGCACCACCCGGAGAAGAGCGAAACATCTACTATCCTTGCATCGGTGTGGTTTACTATGACCCCGCTAACGCTCATCGGGCCAATTCCACCCTGCCGATCGATCCCTCCAGTCCCTTATGGTTTGACTTCTGAGCTGCCCGCCCCAGACTAAGGTAATACCAGTGACTGGGTTACCTTCTGTACAGTTAATAATCGTGACGATTATTTTCTAGGTCCTTGTATCATTACGGCGGAAGTTCATCATAACGGCGGAAGTTCATCATAACGGCGGAGGTGCATCATTACGGCGGAGGTTCCTACCCTTCACCTTCCTATCATCTGACTTTCCCATATTGGACTATATTTCACTGGACTAGACTCCCTGTATTTTGGACCTCTATATTTCATATCATCATCTTATTTTCCCTGGCTGTGACTTTCTCTACTTATGCCTATCTCCCCTATTTTGGACTTATCTTATGTTCAACTTATGAAGACTACCATATTTGGACTTACACTGCTCAATTAGTGCCTTCCCGATAGTGACTTACCCTATGGTGACTATTATTGCTCAATATATGACTATTTCCAAAGATTTTGCCATTCCTACGATAGTGACGTTTTATACATATACCATTCCCATAAAGAAGACGATTCCCTATTTGGACTAGTCTATATATAACTGTATGCTTTATTACGTGTATTTTCTTGTCATATTTTATTAGTCGTGATGTTATTAATGTTTAAAAATTAACCTTTTTCCGAGCATTCTTTTAAAAATTTAGAAGTTTTCTTAACTATATACTACCATTTTACCCTTTTCTTGAGCATTATTTTAAAATTTAACCCAAATTTTGTGTACTTTGTAGTGATATTTGCCTGTGTTTTCTTGCATAATCCTTGTCATATCATATGTAGCTTTATGTGCGTATTCTATGTATTTTAATCATCTAACCGAATTTAGTTCAAAAGTTTTACTAAAAATTTCATTTATTCTTTTCTTAAAGATTTCCTTTTATTTTTGCAGTTTCTTAACGGGTTTGATTCTTATTGCGGGTTTTGTTACTCCCTGTTACCTGGCGTAACGTCAGAGGACGTGTGACGTGCCGGTTAGGTCCTATAGTTCCCCTCATCTGCCGCCACTTTTTACCAAAATTATTTTCACTTCTTTAGTAGTCCCAACTGTTCCTGCCCTAATGTACCCACTATCTGGTTTTTATGGTCAAAATTTTATCTAAATGTCAGTTTTGTGTCCCTCTCCAGTGCGCCAAAGTAGCTCCCGACTTATATGCCCCCCTTCCATTCTAGGGCCTGCAGCGCGGTTGGGAGGATCTTCTACAAAACTTCTTATTTTACAGGACTTTTACTCATATTTTAACCGGTGTTTCGCGTTTTAGTTAACTTCAAGATTCCATTTAACCTCCCCTAATTTAATTTTAATTAATATCATAAGTGCCACGAGGGTACTTGGGGACTTCTTTGTACCCTTTTGGTTCTTCTTATACATGCTTAAGCATGTTTTGGACCACTTTGTAGTCCTACCTTTAATTTTAATTACTTATATTTTATCTAAAGACTCCACAAACTTACTCCTAACCTTGCGCGAAACACTGGGATTTACTTATTTAATTCTAAATTTTACTAAATTAACCTATCTTAATAACCCTTTGGGTTCTTAAATTTTGTGGAAGATCTGAAGGGAAGTGAGGTAGTCGAGGCGAGCTTAGGCCCACCCTCCCACCCAGCCGACAATTGCGCTCTGTGAGCTGTGCGAGAGGTTACCTCCGTACCTTAGCCTGAAGATGCTCTCATGAAGCTGACATTTTGGTCTTTTTCTTATTCTCATAGTTCGTTTTCTTTTTATGGGTACTTGTCCTCGCCGTGACGGCTGGAGGACCTGGTAGTTGTCCCAATTGCGCACCGTCCCAGTGGCAATATAATGGCAGTTTCCAAGCGCATTTTTCTAACTGGTCGTCACTAGTCCGCTGACGCCAAGTCAGCCCTAACCTTGTCCCAGTATTTAGTCATGATGACCTAGTTTCTTTGTTTTATAATCTGTTGTGTGCTATAACTTGTTTATTCGTACGTACGTTGTGAGACCCATTTACCAAAAATTCGCTAAAAATTTTCTGAGTTTAAATTTTCAACTACTTTTTGGTTATGTTGTCCCTCGCAGGAGCTCGGGCGGTAAGCCCTGGGGAGTTGTAATGAGGCGGCGTGACGTCAGTCCTCTTAAAATATTATGTATGTGTGATTGAATTTATTTTAGGTTGAAATTATGTTAGAGATATTATTTTTAAGAATGTGTGCAATTTATTTAGAAAATATGTTGTGAAATTTGTTTGAAATTATCATGTGAAATTTATGTGAAAGTTTCTTGCTTGAGTTTTGTGTGCTTATGTGTAAATTACGTATATGTGTGTCAGCCAGCCTAGCCAATAGGTGGCGCTGTTGAGACGTCTGTTTTTGTGAGATGCCTCTCCCAGCATCTAGTCTGTCAAGGGGGTCTCAAAATGGATCAATCAAATTCTTCCACGCTGGCAAAAACTAGTTCTCCTTTAGACTTCTCAAAACTTATTCAGTCTAGTGTTTTCTTTCAAGCTGTGCGGCCGCGTGTTTATTTTTAGAGTCCCCATATCATTACCTGTATTTGCTGTGCTTTATAACTTTTACATTATCAGTTCAAAGTGAGTACCACTTTGGACTTTAGCACGCTCCAGGGTGACCCTGTCGAGCTGCGTTTCTATTAATTTCTTGTAGTAGTTTTATTATAATTTTCTGCTTTGATTTTGAAACTTTTTCTCTTGAATATTTCTTAATTAGTATTTTCTAGGAAGCTCTTTTAAAAATTATATCAACGGTTTAGATAACTGTAGCTGGTCTATTGTAGTTTCTCTGTCTGTTAGAAATTTGTTCTGTAACTTGTATTTCATCCTCTATCGTTAGCACTGTTATTTAGTTAGGCCATGTTCTTTACACTGTAGTTTAATCCAAATTTATTTGTACGCGTTTTTCGGGGTCCGCCCCAATATCAAGCATATTATTTTAAGTAAATGTGGTCTCACTTTTACGCCATTTTAGGGTGTCTCTTTTAGTTAGGTTTTTGTGTTAGAATTGTATAGTCGGTAAGTAGGGCTTTTCTAAGGTTATTTGGGTAGGTAGTTAGATATTTTTAAGCGTGTACTTTTCAGCAAAATTGGGGTAGGTTTCTATTTGAGTCTTTGCTTCTCATCGGTGGTTAAACTCCATTCGGTAGGATTCACTTAGGTAGTTTGGCGAGGTTAGTTAGGTCGACTGGAACTACATCTCCTCCAGGTTCGACGTTACCCTTGTGCACAGTTTCCCACTCATAAAGTTTGGTCGGTACACTTCCAACTTTACATTAGGTTCGATCCCCGCCCAGGCCAATTTATGACTTTTAATCCTGAGTGAAAAGCTGAACGTCCGTTTTTACTCTCTCATCTTGGTCGTTATTTGAAGGGTTAACAGCTGCGACGTTAAAGCGCTAGAACAACGCTCCATACAACAAAGGACAGAGAAGTTGATACTTTTTTCATGATGAAAATATTTACAGGATGGAGCTTGCTTATGCTGATTTTTAGCAACTTATTTAAATTAATCTCATCGGTTAGCTACATGAGCTATATACATAAACAGTATGGAATTTGTGCAAAATCGGTCGCCTCAAATGCAATTAGCTCTGCTGTAAACCCTAGTTTCACCAAAAGCGGAATCAGCTGTGTTTTTGAGGTATTGAGAATTTCTGACCGAATTTTTAGATCTGGTACCTTGGTTTGTTTCCTCCTACCTCACCAAACTCCGAATGATTGGGTTACATCAAGATAAGGGCTCAAAAATTGTACGGATATTTTTAATATTTTAAAAACCTAGTTTTCAAAAGAAGACTTACAAGAACTGCTTTCTCCTTACTTTCCTCCTTACAAGAAACACTGATTAATTATATCTGAATTCTGAGTATAATAAAGTAAAGCGTTTGATAATGTTCTAAGCCACAAAATTTATCAAACCAGCTTAACGAAGAGTCCACTTACATTGACTAGAACAACTATAACAGCAGCTATTAATCCGATCAATCGATAGATCAGAAATACTAATCGGTTTTTGGTCCATTGACTTTTTGAAAAATGATCATAGCAGTGGTAGTCAAAAAAGCACTGTCCTTTTAGATGCAATTTTTCATAAATCTCAATTGGCGGTGGCACATATTCGACCTCTTTAGCAGATACTCCTGTCTGCGATTGTCTGCTTGGAACGGAAACAGAAGCAGTGAATTTATTAATCGAATCCATATCTGTCCAATAATTTAAGGCGAAGGTGTTGATAAAACGAAAGCTAAATAAGTGGTGGATTAGAACTCTAGACTTTTTAATTTCTGTGTCAATATAGTCAATACCAGAATTAATACTATATATAGACTATAGAGTATATAGCAAGAGTGTAATAAACTGTGACTTCAAAGCTTTAACAACTCAAAGTGCTCTGTCGTCGGCTGACAACAAATTTGGTTATTGTAGGAATGGTACTTCAGTACCTAAACATCCCCCCCTTAATTGTTTTTGAACTTATCCGAGTTTTTCAAGGAGTTGGCCGTCCAGGGGAGAAACCCCTTGCATGGAGCTGACGGGTGGTCATGATGCGATCGAAGTATTGTGATCACTTCTGCCTGCCGCCGCCTCGGGTAATTGCTCACGCAATTATTCAACGCCAAACCATGGACCCTGAGCAAAATTTGGTTTGGCGTTACCCCTCTTCGCGAAAGCAACGAGGGTGTGGCAGTACAGGAAAAAAAGAGTGTATGCATAATAAGAGTATGCCACTAGACCTACTCCGACTCCCTACGCTCTGTTACCAGAGCAAAACTGTGCTCTTTTCGCTAACGGCGGCCCATCCCCTCGAACTAGACCCCTACTCCAACGCAAATCAGTACCCAGTGGCTGGTCAAAAGGAGGTACGCTCATTCTCTCATGCTTGTTTGTAAAAGCTCGAAACACAAGCTGTGCGTGCGCGAAATTTGTGCCTACTTCGAGCTTTAGAACACAAGCATAGCTTGCTAATTTTTTGAAATGATGGGTCTAATTTGCGGAGGTGGTAAGCCGATGCCTGTTAGCGAACAGAGCAAAGTTTTGCTCTGGTAGCAGAGCGTGCCTAGTCCAACTCTCTTATATTAGGTACTTCTGATACCAGCCACCGACAAAATATTAAACGCAATTTTAAATCGAAGCATAGGTTTATTGAGTGCAAAAAGGGTAGAGTGACCCCCCGCAGAAAACCCAGCCTATCGAAGGTTATAGCGTGCTTAGCTGCGGAAGGTGACTGCGGTGGGAAGGTAACCGAAGTCTGTGTTCTGGCGTAATGCCTGACGAAGGGCTGGCCCATCCACAGATGTAGATAACGTTTGAATTGTCATTCCTGGCTTCTATCTGAGAATCCGGAGACAAGCTATATTGAAGGTAGTGAACAAGAAATAGTTTGCCAAATGGTTGTACTTAGGATCGAAACGTCTGGGGTTCCATTCCCATCATGATGACGCTGCATTGCTTCCTCGAGCAAGAAGAAACTTAGGTCACTGCTCCGTCTATCGGATGAGGCGTCCTATTGACGGAGCCTTGTGCCGCCTTGCTGGGGGTAGTGCACGATAAAAAACCCCTTAATTCACCTATCGTCAAGAGTATAGCGCGAAGTTCCTACCCTCCCCCTCCCCCAGCAGAAGTATCTTCCGTTTCAGCTAGACATCGGGAATCGCCCTATCTCATGCCTTTCAGGCAGTACTGGAGAAAGAGTATTCCTGAATCCAGAGATACTCACACAAAATCCGGTAATATACTTATATAATAATAATATATTATAATAAAAACTGATATATCCTAATATACTTGTACTTATCCATCCCCCATCGCTAGCTTTTTTACAGAGGAGATCTTCGTTATTTTTAATTGCAGTGGAATGCATACACAAACTCAATTAATGTGATCTTGTATATAATGTGATAATTATGGATAATTATGGTTTCTAGTTTATTACAGAAATTAACATAGAACGTCCTCAAACTTGAGCAAAACTCCATCATGTTGCACATCATTCGAAAGCTCTCAGGGAGGCGAACTAAATGATGTAAGAATTTGGCCAATTGATTGAACTAGTAGTAAGTAATAGGAACAACACCACCTTGTAACTAATAGGTACATCATACATCATACTATAATTTATGTAGGTCAACTGGAGACTATAGCTTAAATTGAAGCCTCACTTTTCCTTCTTTTTTTCTGTCAATTTACGGTGGTGGTTCGGGTTCCTGTATTTTTGGGCTTTAAAAGCGCAGTTGTCGTTGAAATTCATTCAAATTTGCTACAATTACATCATTTAGCCTGAAAACATTTTAGAAAGTCGCGGCATGAAAATGAATTTCGGAGAAATTAGCTTTAATCCGCCATAACTTGCACTGTGGGTACCCTACACGGGCGAACTTATGATCGTTCAAATCGTCTCACCAAGACCTACAACTTTGCTCTTGAGTGAGAGTATTCTTCGATTCCTTGTGGTTTAAGAGATAACAGCGAAAATTGATTTTCAAGGGCCAAAATAGAGATGAGGATTTTGGCTCGCGGCTCGGCTCGGCACCCGAGCCGGCAACAATGTCTCCCGAGCCGAGCCGAGCCGAGCCGAGCCGGAGAATTGAAACTCCGAGCCGAGCCGAGCCGACAAAAACCAAAAATCGGAATTCGACCGAATTTCCTTGTCATATTTCAGAACTTCTTCAAACAAAAGGGTTTTAACCCATTTGATTCAGCCCGAATCAAATGGGCTGTTCTGTGTTTAGATCGTCCTTACATTGCGGCGGCTCTGATTGCTATTCTCTATATATTGTGGCATATTCTTTTCCCTTATCCGTTCATTATCCCTATTTCTACATTTGCCTGCTCTACTATTTCTGCCGGATTGAGCTTATTATCATTATTAGCCATCCTTATCTGTGCCACCCCTAAACCGTAACTGAGCCCGTGAACTGGACTATATTCTGTTACCATGCGCCCATCCAGTTCTAGTGAACCGGGACTAGGAATCTGTCTCGTATGCGATAAAAACGTTGCATCAATGGACTACGTTGTCGTATGCCCTGGATGTGACCGCAATTTGCATTACAGATGTGTCGGTCTTTCGGATGCGCTGTTTAAAAATGAATCCATCGTTACCCCACAGAATTTCGGAATATTATGCGGGACTTGTTTATCCGATTTTCGAAGCATGAAGGACAGATTGGCTGACATGGAAGCCAAACTCAACATTCACGCAGCGAAGTTGTCGGCCACGGAGGACAGACTTTCCGAAACCCAAGACCAGTTGGCAGCAGTCACGGCTTCGGTTGGTCAAGGTGTTATGACCCCAACCAACCACCAGTCGAACTGCCCCATTGCTGTCGATATTAGTGGTAAGATGTCATTGATCGAGCGCCGAATCGTCGAGCTGGAAAAATTTAACCAGTCCATACCCGAATTAGTTATCTCAGCCGCGCAACATATTGCCGAAGTTAATTCGAAGAAGCTAAATCTGGTCGTTCTGGGGTTATCTGAATCTGATACTGATCTGCAAAAGATCAGAGAACTTGCTGGTAAGATGAAATTGGATCAGGATTCTATCGAGTGGGTATTTAGGGATGGGCACCCAAAGCCCGACGGACGCCCTAGAATCCTTAAGGTGGGGTTCCGAAATCCCGCAGGCAGAGCAATATTCCTTCGCAGTTATCATGATTTTGCGCCAATGGGAACAAACGGGAAGCCCACCTGGTGCCGCCCCGATCTATCATTTGCCCAACGCGAATCGGAAGCTTCGTGCCGAGTTAGAAATGAGAAGAGCAAGGAAAGAGGATGTAGTCATCAGTCGAGGTAAAATTATCCCCCGCCCTCCCCCTAAAAGTCCAAAACCTAACAATTCCAATTCGGGGGCCCCTCCTATCCCTACTAATCCTTCAAACTAAATTTGTCTGGTTGTCGGAAATTGAAAAATACGGAAATTGAAACACTTTCTCGAAAGATAAAGGTTTTGTATTTCGACTGTCAATGCTTATCCAACAAATTTGATGATTTGGCTTTGGAATTAACGGATACCAACCCCGATATTGTATGTATCAGTGAGACATGGTTAAATACCTCTCATGATGACTGCCTCTTTTCTTGCTTAGATGATTACAATGTGTATAGAGCGGACAGACTTGGTGCTGCTCATGGTGGTGTACTTATGTTGATTCGAAAAGTTATTGATGTAATTCCTGTTCAATCTATTTCTTTTACTACGATTGAAGTTCTGTTTCTTGATGTATGTACTAACAATACTAAGTTGCGTGTTGGTGTTATTTACCGGTCAATGCTGTCAACATATCAAGATAACTTACAGATGTTCGATGTAATTGCTGAAAATTGTTCTATATCTTATGATTGTTTAATTCTAGGCGATTTCAATTTTCCTATGATTAACTGGAATACTTCAACAACATCAGACGAAACTAGTAATGAATTTTTGCAATGTATCAGCGCTGCCGGATTACGAAATATTGTTGACACCCCTACTCGAGGTAAAAATATTTTGGATTTAGTTCTTACTACTGACCCATATCTAGGAACTGTTGAAATCAGAGAACCATTTTCTACTAGCGATCATAATATGATCGAGTACTGTCTACAGCTGAACATGCCACAGAAAAATAAATCAAAATTATGGAGATATGATTACCGCAAAACTGATTGGGAAGCAATGGAAACTTTTCTTTTTACAATAAACTGGGAGACGTTATTTGGTGGAAGTGTTGATATTAACACGACTTGGGAGACTTTTTCGAATATATTAGAAATAGCTATTGATTTATACGTACCCAAAGTAAAGTTGAAAAACAGATGCCCTCCTTTCCCGAAACCTATACGTCTTAAGCTTAAAAATAAGCAAAAATTGTGGACAAAATATAAAAGTATGATTTTCAAAAGATGATTTTCAAAAGTATAAAATTGAATCAAGAGAGGTTCGTCGCCTACTACGTGAGCATAAACATCTAAAAGAAGAAGCTGTACTTCAAAGTAATAGTTTGACATCCTTTTATAGTTATGTACGCAAAAAACTCACCTCAAAAGCTAGTGTGCCAGCTTTAGTTAAAAATGATATTACAGTTACTGCAGATCAGCAAAAATCTGAACTTCTAAATGAATACTTTGCTAGTGTTTTTACAAAGGATAATGGAATCGCCCCTCCTTTTAATACACGAGTTGATTCCGTAGCTCCCAACTTAGTTCTAACTAAAGAAGAAGTAGAAAAATGCCTCCAACAAGCCCCAAGTAAAGCGACTTCAGGCCCTGATAACCTTCCTCCCATCATTTTGAAAAAAGTTGCGAAAGCAATTTCTGACCCTCTACTTTGTATCTTCCAAATGTCGTTAGACTTAGGAGAATTGCCGAAGTCCTGGAAAGATGCTATTGTTATACCGATATTTAAACGTAAAGGCTCCCCAGTCCGGAAAATTATCGACCAATTAGTTTGACCTCCACTTGTTGTAAAATTTTGGAGCATTTGATTAAAAATTTTATGGTAAAATTCTTAGAAGGTAAAAATCTTATAGTTAAATGTCAACATGGCTTTCGTAGCGGAAAATCCACTCTGACGAATTTGCTTAAAACTTTAAATGATTGGCACAAATGGAAAAATAAAGGCTTTGGCACGCATGCGGTGTATTTGGATTTTGCAAAAGCTTTTGACACAGTCAGTCACTTCAAACTTCTGCAAAAATTAAAATGCTATGGCTTTCAGAATAAAATTTTAGATTGGATAAAAAATTTTTTGTCAGATAGAACCCAGCGTGTGAAAGTTAATGAAGCAACCTCCAGTTCCTTGTCGGTTACTAGTGGAGTCCCGCAGGGTACTGTACTAGGCCCTCTCTTATTTTTGCTATATGTCAATGACATACCGGATATCGCTAGAGCATGTAATATAAGTCTCTATGCCGATGATGCTAAAGTCTGGGTACACACAAAGGATGCTTTCTCTCAGGATTTACAAGCAGATCTGGCACGGATTAGTGACTGGGCTAATCATTGGCAGCTAAATCTGTCAATTAAAAAGTGTCAGGTATTTTTGTTTGGCACAGGCACTAACCCACCAGATATTGCATACAAAATTGGTGAAAATTCACTTGAGATAGTAAATCTTGTGAGAGACCTAGGTGTGTATCTCACCCCAGATATGAAGGTAGCAGCACATTGCCAGAAAATTGCTCAAAAAGCAAATCGAGCAAGTAGCTGTATCTGGAGATGTTTTACCAGTAGAGACCCAAAATTCTTGATTAAGATGTTTACAACATATGTAAGGCCTATTCTAGAGTATAATTCTGCAGTCTGGTCACCACACTTTTTGAAAGATATAGATTTAATTTAAAACGTACAAAGAAAATTTACAAAAAAAATTCCCGGTATGAGAAATAAAAGTTACACCGAACGCTTAAGTATGTGTGGAATTGAATCCTTAGAATTAAGAAGACTGAAAACAGATTTAAAATTAGTTTATAGAATAGTTAACAATTTCTCAAGTCTGAGCTGCGCTGATATGTTCACTTTGTCTAGAAATCTAGCTTTAAGAGGTCATCATTTTAAAATCCAACACAATGTCTGTAGTCGTGAATCTTATAAAGGATTTTTTACAAATCGGGTCATAAACCCTTGGAATGAATTGCCTACAAATGCTGTGAATGCAGCAAATCCCGCTGCGTTTGAACGATCTTTGTCAAAAATTGATTTATCGAAATTTCTACGGGGACGGGGCATTCGATAACCAGACAAATGGTTTCCCCTTCCCCTTTTCTTGGAACCTTCTAAATTCTTTGTATTCTTTAAATTAAATAGTATCTTTGTCTTTATATTTTCATACTAATCCGTGTTTCTTAGTTATGTAAGCATGCATATATATATAACATGTTGCAACTTGTAAACACGTATAAGTTACTGCTGCTTCTATATATGCATTGAATTACTTTGTTCCGGAAATAAACCTTTTCTTCTTCTTCTTCTTCTTCTACTCTTGATATTACCAAGAGTATTACTGACGACGATATTTTAAGTATATTTAGCATAGCTTTAAAATTAAATAGTCCATGAAGACATAAGCACCTATTTTGTTGTATGAATGAAAACCAAGGCGTGAATATGCCTGTAGAAATTCATGGGTAGTGGTAGTGGGTATAAACGTACTGTTGGATCATTTTCACTATCGTTTATCTTACAAACCAGGATTCTGATGCTACAGTGGGAGCGAGCTGAAAGCTTAAAGCTAGTTTAGAACAGTTACAAGTAACAAGTACCAAACAAAGCACTGATAAAAGTTTATTAGGTATTTAAAAATGAGTCATTCCAATATATCTCACTACGGTTGCTATCTTTTTGCAAGCTTGTGCTCTTTTCACTTTGCATGCCCATGGCCCATATATGGGCCATGGGCATCCTGTTGCTGGAAGCCCATGGCCCACATATGGGCCATGGCTCCTATGTTAAAACATGGTTTCTGAAATGAAGGGCGTCCTGTTTAAACACTGTTAACGTTTAGGGGCGTCCTATGCGCGCATCGTTAATGTTTAATAGATACTAGTTTAGCGTAAGGTGTAGGGATCGTCTTTAAGCTTCTGTAGTGTGTTAAGGCGTGGGCGTCCCATGAAAGCAGGCCAAAATTGCTTGGGCATGCAAAGTGTTAAGCAGCGATATTGATCTGTTGATAGGGCTGATTCGCCAAAGTCCGACAAGCATCTGATAATACCATGGTCAAAACCGCTCGTTTTGCAGGATAGCAGGAAAGCAAGGCTTTCCATGTCGATTGTGGGGAAGCCACTAGTACTCAGCGAGCCCCGAAGATCACTTGAATGAATCTGCAAATAGTTTAAAGTTGAAGGTCTGGGCCTTTTTGCGTACCGAGTTAAAGTTAAGAGTCAACAGCTTATTTTAACTTTCCCGCAGGGTTAAATAAATAAGTAAAAACTTTTAGCACTGCCGCTCCCCTGTTGCCTCGCGCTTGGAAAGGCCCTTTGTCTGACCGATGCCAATGTCACAAGTCGAAAATTAAAGCATAATTTTAATTATAAATTAGTCAAAATTGTTGGAAATTAAAAATGATTCAAGCTATAAAATTAAACATGCAAAATTAAACTTTAAAGTTTAAACGCAAATTAATCCTGAATTATAGCCTGCTGCCTATTGCAGCATAATATGCTTTCGTACGCCTAGTTGCTATGTATCTTATCTATTCTATTGGCGCTGCCGCTTGGCAGCTACGTTGGTGACTTGTGTGAAGACTGACGTAGAGCCTTCTACCATAAAGGTGCATTCATAGTCGCAAACGCAGCGAGACGCGCGTCGACGTGCTTAGACGCCTCAGATTGTAACATGCCGTTTTAACCGTTTCAAAATAATTGTTGCATATTCATGCTCACGAACGCATGCAGACGCTTATGGCTTACGACAGGAACTATGAATGCAGCTTAAGGCTGCTGTGTCTCATTGGTTGGAATGAAAAGTCACACAAGAATTGTTAGTGGCTGGGATTTTGGATTTACAGGAAGTGTTTTTGAAGTTCTGGAAACTGCAGTAGGAGTGACAGTTTGACGAATCTTTTAGGGAATTTTCACAGTTTTTATATTTCCGCCAAAAGTCTAAAAAGATGCAAAACGAAATTAACTAAAGTAGAAATTCAAAGGAGCCGACGTAGTTTGAAAGATAACGGGCCCAACTTGCAAAAGAACAGAGGCGAAACAGTCTAAGAAGAGGACCCAAAAGGTAGCTTCCTCGAAACAATACGTTAGCAGAGGGCGGGTTTAGCTACTTATAAAAGTTGTTGCAAGCCTTGTTTGTTGCTCAGTATCTGACTTGCAGTGGCTAGGTGGTGTGTTCCATAGTTGCAAAATAAATAGATATTTAATAAACGGAACGACTGGGCTTAGACTTAAAGAACTTCGCTTAGACTAGACTTGTCCGCGATCCGCAGTTGCATAGAATTAGGTTTAATTCTAGTTTAAAGGCCGTGGGTTCACACCTAAGCCTATTAAATTAAACCGAAATTTAGTAGTAATTTTGTGTGCAAGTCAGTGTGAGGGTGAAATCCCAGCACTTGGCAGTGTAGAGGTTCAAAGCAAATTTCCACTACGCCGGCTCCCGCTCTGCTACTGATTACCTGGCACTCTCTGACTGCCTTGCCACACCTTTTACAAACTTAACCCAGGTTTGCAACTTAACCTGTGCTTAGACGTTGATAACATCGGCATCTGGTGTATAAGCTCGGATCTGTGTAAAAACTTGTGATTCCATACCTTTCGTCGATTATATACACGTTATTTTAGTTTCGCCAAAAAGGTTCTCGTAAATTATGCACACTACTGTCAAAACAATGAATTTGCTAATTTATGGACTTATAAGCTCATTTTAAACCAAAAACAGCGATGTCTTATGTTTTCCATTACAAATGATAACGTTTCGATAAAACCTTAGCATCATCTTGATACTTTCGTAATGCCCTCCCTCCCCCTCAGTTTTCTGAAGCACCCCCACATTCAAAATCCTTAAATAGGAGTTAACAGCAAAAATGTAAAGCCTACAGAAAAGAGGAGGGATAACAATAGCGTCGTAGGAAAACCAAATTTTATTCAGCAAGAATTAAACAAAGAATAACAATAATGCCTAGCCTTAACTGACCGAATGAAGCTTCTTTTCAATACTGCCGGCAACAGGGTGCTGAGCGTCAATCAGACGCAGAGCAATCACCCTGAACCGGTCCTCCAGGGTAGTAAGCAGATTTTCAAACTCTTCGTTTTCTGACCAGGATTTCAGCATTCAGATCCTCGTCCTGGCTTATTGCAACCTGCAAACAAGTAATAGAGTAATAAAACATTGAGAAAAGTCAAACTAAAAATCTTTTAATAATTAGAAATTTTTAGAAAAAAAATTGATTATATATTCGGATTCAGCAGGTGACAGAGCTCATATAAACAGGTTTTTGGCAACGAGTTTTGATCCCATTTTACTGCACTTTAACAATTCAGGCCTAAGACAAACGTTATTTCTAAACAAAAACGGTGCTAGCCCCATTGTCGACGCACTAAAGCTATCGAAACTTAACAGCCACAATTTAATCCTTGTAGATCCTAATTGGCCAAAGCTAGGAGAGGCTAGGGGCTGAAAGTTTTATTGCATCAAAAACAGCGCGACCAAGAATCTGTATTCTACAGAATTAAACAAATGAAAATAATTGATAAAGAACAATAGAGGAACATTACAGACGTCAAAGTCAGGCCACTTATGATAGCGTCTTTCGCTAGAACTGACATTGTCTGCTACAGTTGGCACAATTTAAACGCCTGACTTTTTAAAACTATGAACAAACATACGCAAGGGATCAAAACTAACAACTCAATTTTAAACCATCTCGTTAATCTAAACTTATATATCACATTGAAGTGCTTTGAACGGTCTACACTCTTAAAAAGACTCCTGTTGAAACTACAGGAATTCTTGTAGCTTTCTACAAAAGTACCTTTTGTATTTTTACAGCCCACTCGAATAGTAAAAATTACAGAAATTTCCTGTAGAAAATACAAAGGAAACCAGTAGTTTTTATTACAGGAGTTTCCTGTAGAAAATGATAAAGAAACCTGTAGTTTTGCTCGACTTTTTTGACAATCCTAAAACAGATTCCAAACCTGTAGTTTTTACAAGACAAAACCTGTGAATTTTACTGGAGCGACCTGTAAATGGAAAAGGGAGTAGGTGCGGTGGGCCGCTCCCAAAATATTTTCGGCAGAGAGCGACCGTTAAAAAAACTCACTCACGGGGTGTTGAAAGACTGAAATCTTGAAAATATTAAAAAAATTTCAGTTTTCAAAAATTATGACCTTATATACCCAGTTTGCGTTATCAGCGTATCGAATACTATCCTTTCCTCCACAGGTTTCATTTGTATTGAATACTAGTCTAACTTGTAATCCATTCTCAAAGTATATTAGGTAGATATTACCAAGGATGAGCTGTAGAAATTACAAGAGTTAACCTGTATTTTCTACAAAAGAGATTCCTGTAGTTTTTACTGGAACATTTCTTTCTTCTTCTTTCTCATTTACTGGAACAATTCTAAGATTGTAATGAAATCAAAAGTCGAAATAATTAAGTTACAGCTTAAATTGGATTGATTCCAGCGTAACAACGAAAAAATTAAGATTGAGTTCAAAATTAAAGTAAATACCTCATGATTTTTGGATAGCACTCCAACAGCTAGGATATAATACCAAAAATTCCAAAAGCGGAGGACTGCAGCAAAAGTTTTTTCGAAAAACTGCTACATTAATCAACTAATCAAATCACTAATCAACTAATCACTTTTATGCAACGGGCCCCAGTGCAAAAACAATGCTCCCCAGAAAATAGACCCTATCCTTGATAACTTACAACAAAAATATATGCAGAAAAGGAGCATATCCTAAGTAAATGTATGTGTATTTCTTGCAGTAATCATTCATTATCTGTAAACCTAAGTAAACATGGGTCATTAGGAAAGCCCAGGAATTCCGACAACAAATTTGACCATGCGCCTTAAGTAAGATGAAAGAATAATGAAGTCATTACAGATTTGGATGAATAAAACTTAAATCTGACTTAAAATTCTACTTGCTTCACACCTTCAAAACCAGTGAGAATGATTAATGACAGCTACAGCACAAACTACGCGAGGCTTCTAAAGGTAGACACTAAAGTCTGACACAACAAAGTGTAAAAAATTGTGATCACTTACACTGCATTTAATATTCAACGGGAGATCCGCAACATATATTTTCTGAATCATGAGGAAAATTTTTCTAAAATTTGAAATTTTGAAAACTTCAAAATCGCGGTTTAGGTTTTTCTCCAAAATATGCATGCTAAGTATTTCTTTCTTTTATTTTCCCATTTGAAAACATGCAGAATGAAGCATGAACAAAAAATCGGTTGAGGTTTGAATTTTTATTAGCATTTTTCTATTTTCTGAATCCTTTGGTCTTTGCGACTTTTTGAAATAAAATCATCTTATAACAACCAACATAGAAACAAATCTCACATCTGAGTTTCACAAATACAAATTTTATGTTTCCAAAAATGTCTGCGAGATACCAGAATAACACGAAAGACAGTAACGAGGCCCTAGATTACCTAGCGATAGGAGTGAGAATAAAAAATAAACTCAAATTGGCTATCTTTGAAATTAAAACAAATACATAAACTAGACCGGAGACAAATTTTACGCCCAACCACTCTCTAAGAAGAAAACTATAAGACTGACTAGTTTCAATAATTACATTCAGACAATTCCCACGCTAGCCAGGCAATGGAAACCGCTGATTTTGAAATATCCACCACAAGTTTTGATTGGTTGAAAAGCGTCTGGAAAGTTCTTTAAGAGAACGATACCGCCGCCTAGTGGAGAAAAAGACTGCATAAAATCATCTTATAAAAACAGAAAAACAAGGATAACCATAAGGCTACCTTGAGACAGATTGTTTAAAAATGAATATAGAGTCTGAGTTTCCTTCGGCAATACCAGATATAGGTACTAAGAATCGCCCATTTGTATAAACAAAAGAAATAGCTTTGTACTATCAGCTCGCTATATCCTCTGCGCGCTATCGGCTGATCCCCTAAATCAGACCTCCCTGATCGAAAACGCAATCAGACATGGATTCAAAGCGCTTCTGTTGCGTGCAAGCATAGCGGGCGAATTTCTTCGTTAGTTTATGTGGGGGTCAGCCGATAGCGCGCATCGGATGTAGCGAGCTGATAGTATATAAGCATATGACGTTTGTCATGCTCTTATGTATTATGTACTCTTGCTGGCATGTATATAGATTTAACGAAAAGGTTTAAAATTGAGTACTTGGTTTTGATCCTTTGCGTATGTTTGTTTACAGTCGTATAAAGTCAGGCGTTTCAACTGCGCCAATCATAACAGTGTCACTTCTACCAAAGAAGGCAATTCGCACAGCATATGTGGACTGATTTTGTCGTTTGATGTGTTCTTTTGTTTTTATCAAGTTTTCTATTTTGTTAATTAAGTTAAGTAATGTAATTTTCACGGGAGCGACCTGTTAATGGAAAAGGAGGACAGGTGCAGACTGCGGGGACCCAAAATACTTTCGGCAGGGAGTGGCCGTTACAAAAATTACCCACGGCCACGGGGCGTTGAAAGACTAATATTTAACTAAAAGAAAATATTCAACAAAGTTCAGCCTTCAAAAATAGTGACCACTGTCGCCCCTTACTCAGTTTGTGTTATCAGATCAAATCAAATCACATCAAATACTTATGTACCTGTACAAAAAGCCTGTAAACCAGTGAAAACTACAGATTTCGTTTGTATTGAATACAAGTCTAGCTTGTAATCAATTATACCAATGTATATCGGGTAAAAACTACCAACGATGTCCAATAGAAATTACAAGACCTCTATCTTCTACAAATTACCTGTATTTTCTATAAAAGCTTTGTATTTATCATGTACAATAGTGATTCCTGTAGTTTCGACTAGTAATGTTTTAATATGGCTCTTTTATTTTAGATTTGATTTGATTATTTTTCTGTCCCTCTAAAAACCGAGAGATTTAATTTGCTTTTTTGCAGTAGCAATTGATTCTTTTCCTGGTTTCAATGGATTTGATTTGATTTGATTTTTTCGAAATTTATCGTAACCCTTGAACTATATATATCAAACCAAATTTTATAAGCATATTTAGTGTAAACTGTAGATATAATCGTATCAAACAGACGCAGTTTGTACTAGCAGAATCGCAATTTTATCTCCTTCATTGCATAAACATACTGTGAGCGAGCATCTGTAGTAGATGGATACTCTATTATGGATGATCAAGTACAACTCGGATAGGTTTTGATTTTTGAAATGTACCTGCTCCATTGAAGTTTGTTAAGGCGCACATAAGATCAAACTTTTCGGCTTTTCATATAACCGAAGGCAAAATTAGCAGATTGCATATTATTGCGTATTCATATGTTACAATACATATGTTCGACCGTATGTAGTGTTGGTCGTGGTATAACCATGTTTCTTCTGAATCCTCGAGGTTGAAAAATTAAGCTAACAAGCAAATTTTTGTAAAAAAAGTAAAGTTTCCGTTGGACGGACATTTTCAATATATAATTGTAAACGTGCCGCGAGCTGCGCAACTATGTATATTTTATGACTGAGTACTTACTTGCTTATGCGTCTTTGAAATAACTCCTGATAACGAGTTTAGGAGAATCGGTGCCAACATTCTGTGAAAGGACGTTAAAGGAACAGCATACATTCTAACTGAATTTTTGAGAAAGTAAGTAGTTTTTAGGGGGGAGGGTTGGCGACCCGTCCATTTGGGGCGAGGGGTCCCCCCCACCCCCCCTAACACACCTATGTATATATATTTTTTAATACCTAAAAGGCTGAAAACCGAGTTTTCGGGTATCGGAGCATAGGATAACTACTATCCTGTCCCCACCTAATAACCCCCCCGCTAGCTTTCCCTATTTTTACCCGTGTCCGCTGAAAATACCATATTCCGATCCCCCCACGGGCGCAAATAGCATAGGTCACGTGTGATTACTGCCAAAGCTAATACAGGGAGCCGAATGTTCTATTCCAGCCAACGTACTTTCACTTATCTTTCTTAGAAAGGACATTGGCCAATCCACGTGCTTTCTGTGAAAGTGTGCCAACGTCCAACAGACATTCTAAGAAAGGACGCCTGCTTTTCGAATAATTCTTTTTCAAAAATGTAGAAGGAAAGTAGAAAAGGAAGTGACATTTTTAGAATTTATGCCAGTGGTTAACATAGATTCTCTTTAAAGTGGTTAACAGCCGTAAAGGAGTTATTTGAAAGACGCATTACTAGAGAAAGTATACGTGCAAAACATTGTTTGGATACTAATGTTGTTGCCCGACCGGTTTTTTGACTAGGCCGGCTGAGGTATCCGCTTTGCCCCATTTTTCGTGTATTTTGCGAAATTATCAAGTATTAAATGACGCATACAATTACTCCTGGTAATATATGACAGCCGAAATCAAATATTGTCCTGGTTCTGAAGGCCGGCCCTTGGGCTTTCCTCAGCCGGCCAGATACTTGAACACTTGAGGAATTTGCAGCAGTGCATTTGCATCAGGAATTTGCATCACTTTAAGTTTCAACAAGCATAATTCGTTTCTGCATCTGCTTCATGCTTCTGAAAAATTTCGCTGAACGGTTTAAAAACGCCACAGGTCAAACAATGATTCATTTGTGTTTAGACCAGTTCCACTGGAATCGGTAGAACCGGCTTGCTTTCTAGAGACCTGAACTGGAACCCTTCACTGTTCCGAAGATACGGTCTACCATAGGTATACGCATCGCTTGAAACCTATCCACGGCATTGCACGTGAGTTGACTGTCAATCTGATATCCTATACCGATTGATATGATGGAAGGTCAGGTATGTCCCCTTAGCACGCCCACTTCATGAATCAGGAACCTTTTGAGGCATAAACCTTGAGCAGAGTACTTCTTGATCCAGGCCTCACTGTTCTTTGATCCGATCTGGATTGTTGGCAGTAGACGTGCTATTTGTATTTATTTATAAGTTGAAGCTTTTGCTAACAACAGGGATTTATTAGAGCAACTGCTTTGACAATCTGTTTTGGCAACAGCTCTGGCAATCTTTCAAAAACTTTCAGTATGAGAAAACGTAGACTGTGAATTCGAAATTTCGTGTCTTGGTTTGTTTGACTAATTGTTACCATTTACGAACGATAACGTCGTCCAAGGCTAATTAAAAACGTTTTTGCCGATAGTGAGGCAGACAGACGACTTTGAATACATTTCTGATTAATCTCCAGCAAAAAGTGACGTTCAAGACATGAGCCAAAAATTCGTAACTTCAAGATTAATCCTAGTGTGTTTTCATGCAATAATCAAAGGTTAGGTTTTAATAAAACTTTTATGTTTTATTTCAATACAGTTTCAGTTTCAGCTTTTATCATTTATCAAATTGCAGTTTGCATGGAAAGTACCGTGCAAATTGCAAAATTACATCTCAGGTTACACCTTAAAAGTTTTAATTGACAGAGTACAATGACTTTAGTGTTTGTCCAATTTCAAATTAACGGTGGGTGAGTACAACGAGTCAATTAAAATGAGTTCCTACGAATGTGTATTCGGAATCAAGCTAAAATGCGGATTAGCAACCATCAATCTATGCAACCGTGGAAGTTATGAATCAAATGAATACTGAAGAAGATTTAGAAGCAATCTTGGACAATGCTAAACAGGCAAAAAGTTGTGGCCAATAGAATGCTAGAACGATCAAGAGTTGGTAGGGAGCCATTTTACATTGGAGACAACGTCAGGATTCCTATCCCTGAGTTTGACAGAGGCAGAGCTACACCTCATAACATCTTGGGTATCATAACTGAAGAACCTCGCCCTGGAACCTTCAAAATTGGAACAATTCACGGTATTTTGGAAACTTTGCACCTGCCAAATCAAATGGAAAAAATGTTCTGGAAATAACTTTATCACACTAGACCAGGTAAATACAAATCCTGTTAGTCTCAGGAAAGCTGTAGCATTGGTGTCAGCGGGTGAAAGTGGCCATGGTTTTCTACGGTGCACGTGTACGGGAACTTGTAAAACTCTAAAGTGTGGCAGTCGGAAGGAAAACAGAGCATGCTCAACAAGATGCCATCGAGGAAGGAAGTGTGCCAATTCTGAATAAATGGAATATATTTACTAACGAGATAAATAAATACGAAATGAACAAACACTAAAGTCATTGTACTCTGTCTATTAAAACTTTTAAGGTGTAACCTGAGATGTAATTTTGCAATTTGAACGGTACTTTCTATGCAAACTGCAAAATCACCCGTGCAAATTGTTATTTGCACGATTTTGTGGGAGTCTGTTTGATGCTGATCGGTTGCATCTGACGGCTCGAGGCACGCTCGCATTGTATGACTTGTGGTCGATTTTCATCCCCGAATTGGCATGCTGTAAAAGATTCGTATCAATTCAGCCGTATAAACAAGAAGTTACCGTGTCCTTGCCGTTACTGCTTCGTCGACAGGTGGAAAGGCCCCAAGAAAGAAGCCAGCAGGAGGCGTTTGATGACGCAGCAGAGTTGGCCGAGCGATGCGTGCTGCTGGCAGACGAAGAAGGTTTGGAGCCGATGGAGCAGCAAGAACAGCAGGAACCGGAACCGGGAGCAGAATTTGTAAGCGGTGAGCCTACTACCTCCGCAACGGAAGAAACTGGCTAAATCAGATTCGATTAGACCAGCAACACCCCTGCAGGATGAGCCCTCAGCTGTCCTTCCGACGACGACTAAGACAGATTCGACTACAACGATTCCGACTACCACCGATTCGACTACGCCTGTTCCGACTACGGATGTTGCAGGTACGCCGAGTTCGCTGCCGTCTGAGGGTCCAGGTCTGCCACCGCTACCAGCTCCAGAAAGTCTAGGGATTTCATTGGCACCAGCAACCCTAACCACATCGTCATATTCGGCTCCCAGGGTATATGGAGCCCCGCCACCTTGTTTCCGACAGGTGGGCCCTCCACCGCCCATCCCAATAACACTGGGTATGGGGCCCTCTACGGCCCTGCAATACCCTGGTCCTGTGGCCGTTCCCGTTGGGTTTCCCGCAGGACGAGCGGAGTTTTTGGCGATCCCGGCTCTTCGTTTTCCCACAGGGGAGCTGTGGTTGTCGCTAAGTCCTGACCATATCGCAGCACCACCGGCGACTACCACAACAGGGACTCAACAGTGAGATCTTTGCAAGTACTGATTTCTCTACTGATTGTTCGCACCAAGATTAGCAAAAGTTTGATATCTTGTAAACATTTTAATGACCGTTGTTCAGTGCGATTTGTTCTTTTGGAATGTTCTGGAATAGCTACCGTAATCCACTACGTTGTTAAGTATTAGTTTAGTAATCAGTTTTAGAACGAGGACGTTCTTCTTTTGTACCCACCAGATGTAACACCTATACAAAATACCTAATGGATTACGGTAGGAAATCTCCGAATTCCACCATTTATGACTTCTTTTATTTGTTTTGACTGTTGTGCTTCAAAGAATCGGAGATAATACTTTTAAAGCCAAAACATAGCTCCAAGAAGAGATGAACTTTGTTATCTTGCTGTTATGTAGTTTTGTCTCCCTTTTTGATACATTCAGTTGTAATTGAGCTCTGGACGAGTAAAGAGGTGCACCAAGTGTTGCTCTCTCTCTTAGCTTCAAACAGGCACGGCTAACTGAGTGTTACACATACCATATTGCGTCGATGCTGGATGATTTTACCGGCCCTGGCGGTATGATAATTTAAATTGATTCTTGCCTCTTCAGTTTTTGTTTGCAAATAAATTCTCAGCGAACGTCGTCTTAGCTTAGCTTAGTTCTTGGCAGCGATGGACAATCCACATCAATTTTTCGCCACTGATGATCTACAAAATGGGATAGTCTTTTTGGCCGCGCCCAAGAAAGCCTTTACAAGCATATTGTTCAACTTCCCAGCGTCAGTAATGGATCTAACGTCGGAACATGATTGGCGTAACAAAGAGTCAAGTTCCGCCGCGAAAGGGGGCCAATTAGCCTTCTCGAACTAAGGAATGGAAGCGCCAAAAAACCTGAGAAATCGCAACGATAATTCAAGGAGAAGAGATTTGTGATCCGAACCGATAGAGTAACCCTCATGCAATCTCCATTCAATGGACGCAGGTAGTCTGACAAGGGTAAGGTCAGGATTATACCGCATGGTTGGATCTTTTCCGAAAATGTAAATATTAGTCTTGTAAGTCTCCTGCGCAATATCTAACTTGGCAGCATCCGCTGCAGCAGCAATCGATAATCCCCGGTCATCCTTAGTATGATACACCCAGCGACAGTTGCTGGAGTTGAAGTCGCCGCATACTATTAAAGTCACAACTGGTGACAACGTGTTGGAACCATGCCCGATTTCGTTGTGACAACGCAATAGTAAACATAGCATTGACTTAACAGCAAGTGTGCGTTGTCACAATCTGCTGTTACGTGTAACCACTAGTTGCCAGACTTAACAACCATGGGAAGCAGCTGCCGTTTTCACAACGCGTTGTCACAAGATTGCCAAGTGTAACCCCGCCTTAATACGGGCAGCATGGAAATTGTAAAATTGTGGAGACTCCGAATTGGCTGCTTCTTCGGCAAAGTGGGTACCCAAGTGAACAGTTTTGTTTTTGCAGCAATTGAGCTAACGATTAAGCCAGTGACAGGCTGGCCCGATTTCGGGGACAATTTTTGAGGAAATCAGTTTGTTCAATAATGGTAAACGGTAAATTTATAGTCAGTAAATAGTCCGTCACATGCAGGTCATTGCTTCACATTTGTCAAATCGAACAGCCGTTTCAGCAAGTTGATATTTTATTTTGAACACCGGTTTCTCTGCCAAAGGAGTTTGAGAGATTTTTGGATGGATACAAGTTCATATTACTGCAGAGGGATGTTTTCTTGGTTTATCTTTCACTAAAACGTTTCAAGTCTCAAATGTTAATGCAAAGTTGCATAGCTTAGTTTTGATTTTCCTCTTAAAGTCGTGCAATTTTTCTAGGGGTTCTTATTAAGCGGCTAATTTGCGACGAGCCTACTTTTTGAAAAAATTTGAAAATGTACAAAGATACATAACTGGAGACGGTAGTTTTTATTTTAGGCGTAAGTAGAAATTTCAATTTTGAGTTTTAGGCGTAAAGTAGGATTGTGAGTTTTGTTACCTCTAGATGGAAAGATCAGACGCTAGGTGTAAAGTAAACTTTTTGCGGCCGACCGAACATGGCCTAGTGAAAAATTGGCTGTGATCCAAGCCTACGACGTTTTGAAGGGCCACGTTGTACAGCTTCACTATAACAATGTTTAAAACTAAAACGGCTTCCTTTCATTCTACCCCTCTTGTTTCTATTTAGTGCATTTTTTGAAAATTTTCCTTATTAACAATCTAGAAACAAAGAAATAACTAAAAAATAATTGCCTACTGCGGTTTATGTTCCGCGTTATTTGTGCCAAAATGAATTTAATCGAAAGATGTTTGGGCAAAAGCTGAGTCGCCCCCCCCCGCCTTAATGGAGCAAGCTTTGGGCCATAATGACAAAACTTGCCAGCTTATCTAACCCAAATTTTTGGAGACTCGTAGCCCCTTAAATGTAAACACTGAAACTGAAACTGTATAAAACAAAAGTTTTATTAAAACATAGCCTTTGATTATTGCATGAAAATACACACTAGGGCTTGAAGTTAGGAATTTTTGGCGTTTTTTAATTAGCCTTGGACGACGTTAGCGTTCGTAAATTGTAACAATTAGTCAAACAAACCAAGACAAGAAAATTTCGAATTTACAGTCTACGTTTTCTCATACTGAAAGTTTTTGAACGATTGCCAGAGCTGTTGCCAAAACAGATTGTCAAAGCAGTTGCTCTAATAAATCCCTGTTGTTAGCAAAAACTTCAACTTATAAATAAATACAAATAGCACCTCTACTGCCAACAATCCAGATCGGATCAGAGAACAGTGAGGCCTGGATCAAGAAGTACTCTGCTCAAGGTTTATGCCTCAAAAGGTTCCTGATTTATGAAGTGGGTGTGCTAAGGGCTAAGGGGATAAGTGACCTTCCATCATATCAATCGGTATAAGATATCAGATTGACAGTCAACTTACGGACGGGCAATGTCGTGGATAGGTTTCAAGCGATGATTATGTCTATGGTAGACCGTATCTTTGGAACAGTAAAGGGTTTCCAGCTCAGGGGCCCGTTGCATAAAAGGTGTTACTAATAAATTATTAGTGATTAGTTGATTAGTGCAGCAATATTAATGAGCAAAGCTATTAATTGAACCAACAAATTTCGGTGTTTTCGGTATTATTTTGTAGCTAATGATGTGATCAATTCAAAAATGGCTAAAACTTTCTATAATGTTCTCTAATTCAATAGTTTTGATCACAAATATCAGAGAAAACGCGATTTTTGAAGGTTATTCCTTTGGCTTAGCCCAAATTTTAATATAAACACCAATTTAGGATATATAGTTCGTTAGAGCATCTCAAAAGCTACAAAATGACACATAGAATATCCCTCAGGCTCTTCCACAACTTTAGCTATTTTCAATCAAACTGCTACACTAATCAACTAATCACTAATAATTTATTAGTAATACTTTTTATGCAACGGGCCCCAGGTCTCCAGAAAGCAAGCAAGCTGGGGTGAAAATGTCATGTTTGTTTACAGTCGTACAAAGTCAGGCGCTTGAGCTGTGCCAAACACAACATAACCGACAGGGGTCTCTTGCGCTTTCTCCTCAGCCCTAACTTTGATTTTTTGAACAATAACTTTATGATTTTGTATGGATGCATACTAGAGACTGACGAATTCAAAAATTTAAAAATATTAATTTTAAAAAATTTTAAATTTTAGTTTTGGTAAGGGAGTGGGAGGGCCAAGGGGAACGAAAAATTGTTTGAAAAGATTTTGCAGAAAACTTGCATACAGGGGTTTTCAGGGGCGCTGAGCACGAATTTGAAATCCGTTTTTCTTTTCAGCTTTCCGTTAGTTCAGTATAAGCTAATGATGCAAGCTTCTAGTAAGAGACCCACCGACAGTGCCACTTCTAATTAGAGGCAATTTTCACAGCATATTATGTGGCCTGATATCGCCGTTTGCATTTTTCTTTTGTTTTTATCAAGTTTTCTAATTTGTAAAATTGTTCTAAAGAACACACTTTCAAAAACCTTCGGTTGAATGTGATCGCACTGAATTCAACTTATGCTAATAATGTTTAAAGCCAAAAATAAAATTTCTCCAAGCTTAGCTCCTAGAGAAAAAAATCACAAAGTTATTCCTACTTACTCAGAGTTTTCCTGTTTAAAGTCATTGATGGGATAGACGGGGAAGGCGGAACAGCCTGAGCAGAACCATCACCCGATTCGCCCGGATTAACCAAGGCTAGCAACATGCAAAAAACCCAACGATACTTCACGATAAGCATAATGACTCCAAAAGAGAAGCTCCAACAAAACTATAAATATAAAAATCATAAAATTATCAAAATAAAATGAATTAGCATAAACAAACTAAAAACCTAACTACGTGCATAGCTACTACTACGTACGGACCAAAGTGGCAACAAACACATATCATTCATACTGAGGTGCTCTCATATGCTGACCACTCTGCTAGACTGATACTAGTATTCGGTGGGCGTCGTCAGTAGCATCCCGACATACTAGTTGCAGCTTTAGGTTGTTTTAAACTCCCAACGAAATAGGATAAAAACGTTTCTGCCCTGTGGTCCCATTCACACGTGCTGGTTAAGCAAAGGTGCTGCACATATCATTACATATAGATGATAACGACTTGTCAAATTTTATATGAAATTTCTGTTTTTTAACAGTTTTTAGAAATTGGAATTTAAGACTTTGTTGATTGTATCCCTTAGAAATAGCTAAGTCCAGTGATTTCCTAGACTTAATAATAAAGCTATCATACGTATTACAAATACTACCGTATCTATTAATTTCACCACCTACTACATTATACAGACATCCTTTACTGATATTGCTTTGTGCATGCGGCAGAACTATTGCGTTAAAAGGGAAATTATCCCTTTTATCAAAAACATCAGTAAAGAAGTGTGTTCCTTATAGATATATTGATGTCCAGCACATCTGCAGATAAAGGGTCGGAGTTAACGTTTTTAAGGGTAAGCGAATTAGGGTACATATCTTTCTGATGGTTGTCAAATTCATTGTCATATTAACAGCAGTAATATCATCAATATATCTATAAATATGTCGTGGCTTTTCGACTAAGCTATACTCTCCATTTCGAAGTTTAGCCATTACGTATTCATATTCGTAACAAAAAAGAACAAGGTTGGCAATAAACGGAGCTGCATAATAGTACCCATAGGTATTCCAATTTTTTGTTTAATTAGAATATTCCCGACAGCGAAATAAGAATTGTCAATTAGCCAAAATAACATCTCATTAAGTGTGTTTTCATCAACAACCATTCCCTTTTTTGACTTGTTGCCCCAATTTGCAGAATTTTTATGAATCATCAGTTTTCTATTGCTCTTCCCGAACCCCAAGGCAATAACTTTCTTCTTGCATTGAATAATTTCATTGTGATGTAGATTAGTATACAGTTGACCGAAGTCATAAGTGTTAACAGACTTACACATCTTTCTTTTATTAAGCTTGGTTAAGTCATTTAGTAAGTTAGTATTGTTGTTTATAATCCAAAACGGCTTGCAGAATTTGCGATTTCTTGAAATTGCGTCACAGTAGTCTTTAATAGAGTTCTGGATAACCTTTAATCCATGGCCAAGTTTTATAGATAGTGGTTTAGAGCAAGCGTTTTTAGCAGCTATAGTGCTTCTAAAACCAATAGGAGTTTTACGAAATTTAGGTATAATTTGCATGAAAGGTAGACCGGATCCTTGACCAGGCTCTATACGAATTGTCGGAGCATAGAAATTTGATGATTGATAACATTAGCATGCGTGTTAGTGTCAATTTCATACGTATTGTTAGTGGAGTAATACCCGGTTTCCTCGAGTATTTTGCTCACATAAAACTTAAATAATAGCAAAGTTATTGGATGCTTTATCAATAGTTGTGATAACATATCTCTTATGTAATTCCTTAAGGTTATTACGATTAAATCGGAACGAAGAAAGTTTAGTAGAAATTACAGGCGATTGCACATTAATCATTTTATTAAATTTGTTAATAGTTAAAGTTTTCCATGCTTCAAATTCGTAGTCTGGTATCCTGAATCTCAAACACAATTGTTTATAAATTCTTCTAGTCCTTTGCGAAATTCTACTCTAATTTCCCCATAATTTAGGGGACTTGGGATTCTAAATTTTGAACCAAAGCTTAACAATTTTCTAATTTCCAAGTCGTCAATAACCTCTAAATTCCCAGTGATAACATGGTTATGGTAACTGTCCTTGAAAGGGTTAGTTTCGCATTCACACATGAAATCTGAATCAACCGTATTAGTGTCTATTTCGGATGCAGTTTGTCTGTAATTACAGAAAATTTGTGCCAAAGTGCGACCATATACAAAAACAGGCATAGGTTTACTTAGCGTCTTGTCCAGCCCGGTTGGCCAGACCGCTTGTAAGTTAGTGTCGTCAAAAAGTTTTGTAAAGTTGGCTTTGTCAAATAGTTTGTTTTTAAATTCAAAACATATGACATTTTTACGAATTTTCTGTTTTATGTAAGGTTCAAAGTAATCTATTTTATATTTACAAAAATCGTGAATAATTTCTCCTAAGTTAGACAAACTGTCTTCTGTAAATGTTAAAAGTTTATTTAATGATTTTTTATCTAAATTTTGTAAGTAATGTAGCAAATTTGTTCTTGTTTGCTTAGGATTATCCTCAAAGTTTGCAACCATTTCGGCAAAAAAGTTTCGGGATCGATTTTCTTATCCCTTAAATTTCTGTTTTTGTTTCTGCCTCTTTTTCGGCTAAACCTTTTTAGCTTATTGAAATTTGAGAAGACGGATTTATGAAAATTCTCCTTAGATAATCGTTCATTTAGACCATATGGGAATTTTGTTCTAAGTTCTCTAATCCAGAAAGCTTCCCGTTCCAGTCTAATACGGTTACGCTCAGTTTCAGAGACGTCATCTCTGATTTTATCTATAATTTTCACCATAGGTTTACCACAATTTTCGTTTGCAAAATGATCCTTAACCAATTTACAATTAGAGTGTCCATTGCTGTACACAGATCTTCTGTGTGCACCGAATCTAGTTTGTAAAGGCCTTTTAGTTTCACCAACGTATTGTATACCACATCGATCACAAGTGATCAAATAGACAACATTGGCAGTACAGCAGTTAAGTACGTTAGTATTGCTATCGTTATAAATGCTGTACTGTTTAACATTGTAGGCGCTGCCAAAGTTTGAACCCACATCAGCAAATTCACAAGTGAGGCATCTCGTTTTCTGACATTTCTGACATAAGTGACCTTCCATCATATCAATCGGTATAAGATATCAGATTGACAGTCAACTTACGGACGGGCAATGTCGTGGATAGGTTTCAAACGATGATTATACCTATGGTAGACCATATCTTCGGAACAGTGAAGGGTTCCAGCTCAGGTCTCCAGAAAGCAACCAAGCTGGGGTGAAAATGTCATGTTTGTTTACAGTCGTACAAAGTCAGGCGCTTGAGCTGTGCCAAACATAACATAACCGACAGGGGTCTCTTGCGCTTTCTCCTCAGCCCTAACTTTGATTTTTTGAGCAATAACTTTAAGATTTTGTATGGATGCATACTAGAGACTGACGAATTCAAAAATTTAAAAATATTAACTTTAAAAAATTTTAAATTTTAGTTTTGGTAAGGGAGTGGGAGGGCCAAGGGGAACGAAAAATTGTTTGAAAAAATTTTGCAGAAAACTTGCATACAGGGGTTTTCAGGGGCGCTGAGCACGAATTTGAAATCCGTTTTTCTTTTCAACTTTCCGTTAGTTCAGTATAAGCTAAGGATGCAAGCTTCTAGTAGGAGACCCACCGACAGTGCCACTTCTAATTAGAGGCAATTTTCACAGCATATTATGTGGGCTGATATCGCCGTTTGCATTTTTCTTTTGTTTGTATCAAGTTTTCTAATTTGTAAAATTGTTCTAAAGAACACACTTTCAAAAACCTTCGGTTGAATGTGATCGCACTGAATTCAACTTATGCTAATAATGTTTAAAGCCAAAAATAAAATTTCTCCAAGCTTAGCTCCTAGGTTTTTCTCAATACTAGGCTTGCTGGTGTGAAGATTTTCTGGAGTTGCTCAAATATTGAGGTAGTGTTAAGTTGACAAACGCTCAACGAAATTGTTACTGTTGTGTAGGTAGGTAGCTTAGTTCCTAGATACTGTTCAGAAAGCCTTGGATGTGTCGAGTTGTTGGTGCATCATTTTAGTTAAAAGAGGACACATAATCATGTTGAAAATGTCAGTTCGACAAAGCATAAGTATGAATGTCAAAGTTTCGAAGTTTTGAATTTCAAGTAAAGTCGATAACTAAATTGCGAAGAATTCTGAGAAGGGAAGAAGAGGGATGATAAGTTTGCCATCAGTGACAGGCAGGCAGGTGTTCGATCATTAGAAACCAGAAATTTCGCCTCAAATAGGGAATTAAACCGGTGCTGACTGCTAGATCTCACGGTCCAATAGTAAAAGATGAATTCAAGGCCGACCCTTCCAGCTATGAATTTTTCTCTTCATCATGAAAACTAGACCGTCTTTTTCAGTGACACCTTATGTATTTAATTTTAACGAAAAAGTTTAAAATTGTGTACTGTTATGATCCTTTGCGTAGGTATGTTTGTTTGCAGTTGTAGTCAGGCAATATTTGAGGCGGGCAGGGATTTCACCGGGCGGCCGGTAAGCCGGTCGGCTACCGACCTGCCGGAGCAGTTTGCAGGGCAACTATTATGGTTTATATACTTTAGTCAGAATTTCATTTGTCAGAATATCACTAGTCAGAATTTCATTTGTCAGAATGTCACTAGTCAGAATTTCATTTGTCAGAATTTTACTTGTTAGAATTTCATTTGTCAGAATTTCATTTGTCAGAATTTCTCTTGTCAAAATAATTATGGCTAATGTGTAAGAATGCCACCATTCAGTACGTGATATCCTTCATTTCTCAGAATTCCATTTAGAGCTCGGCTGAGGCTTAACGAATCTTTAGTGATTGAGCTCTAACCGTCTAAGCGTTTTGCAGTTTAGGAAATTTATATTTTTGTTCTAAAAGGCATTCAAAAATAAACTTTTTGCCCAATCGGAGATTAATCGCTAAAGCTAGTGCTGAATGTGACTAGGCTGAAATGGTTGGAGACGACGTAGCGAATAAACAGGATTAAGATATTGTTACAATGAAAACATTCCAATTGGAAATGCACTTGTGGATTTAATAATGTGATATGCTAAATGCTAATAACTTACAATGGTTTTATTTTAATCTGTTACTTTAAAAACTGACACTGGCCTTAATCTTACTTTGGTGATCTGCGACTTCGCATTTTCCAATTGGCAATTGCATTAAACAATTGTTAGGGGCTGTAAAAGTAACGTGTTGTCTTGTAAAGTCCAACAGTAGCATGAACTAGTTTAGTTCTATCCAGCATGACATTTCAGAAATGTGAATTTCTGGCAAACGAAGTTCTGACTTGTGGCTTGTTTCTGACTAATGAAATTTTGATGTATAGTGAAATCATGACTAATGAAATTCTGACTAATGAAATTCTGACAAATGAAATTCTGACAAATGATATTCTGACTAATGAAATTCTGACTAGTGAAGTTCTGACAAATGAAATTCTGACAAATGAAATTCTGACTAAGGACATTCTGACAAATGAAATTCTGACTAAAGAAAGTAGACGACTATTATGACTGCTAAGATATTGATCTTCGGGTGTTATATTATAAAAATGTAGTTGTACGTGTACACTGATTGCACAAATCAGATTTGGAGTGCTTTTTAAGCTAGTCGCTCTGAATTGCAAATTTTTGACTGTTTATGTTGATTTGCATCCCTGCCGGCCGGCGACCAAGACCTCATCCAGCGGCCGACTTAGGCCGGCCGGCCTCAAACACTAGTCAAGTATTTGGATTGCACCACCATAACAGACAGCTCCTGCAATTTTGAGAACCCCATGTGTAAAGATTGACGGTCTGTATTCAACTAACAAAGCAATCTTTGCGATCAAAGCAATCAAAATTGCGAAGGTTCGACTGCATGGTAAAAAAACTACTACATGATACCAGAAATCTTAAATTGGCAATGGTATGATACCATTAGCGGATTTTCCCCAGTGGTCCCACGGAGGTGACACCAAGACCCCCCTATCAATCTATCAATTGCCTAACCTAAAGACACACAAGACATTGCTTTAATAGGGGGGAGCACGTAAGTATAAACATAAGCAATAAGCTTGATAATACATAATATACACACACTCACTCACAGTACTAACATAAAAATCCTTCACTTCACCTCACAAAAAACCGCAACAAATAATATAGCATCTAAACTTATTGCCACACAAGCACGAAAAACCAACGTCACCACATTTTCTATATGTTGTGTACCGAAGGACGAATCCTGCTCTGATGATAACAAGATTTATCACAATTTCCTCTCCAGGGCTTCTCAAAACGTTCAAGTCGTTTCGCAATTTATTACAACCAAAGCTGGATTCAGTTCGAACGGTACCAATCATAATAAACCAACCGATAACAACTAAACTGTAAATATAGTATAAAGCTATCGACACTGTTCTAAATAACTGGATGCTAATTTCTAATCCAAATTCCACTTTTTTCAACTCGATACTCGATATATGCAGAATGACACTGGCTAATAACAGAGCAACCAGCAGCTTCTAGAACAGTGTAAAAACTAAAGCTATATATTTTCTAGAACAACACCAAATAAATTAAGTCCCCACGTTAAATTAATGCGCCAATCTTTAACGTTTGCACGACAACCAATTAAATTTACGTGCATAAAAAATAACACAGTTGTAAATCGGAGATCCAGCGAAACAAGAACTTTACAAAATGTTGCAATTTTTAGATAGCCAGAATTAGAATAGACACAACAATTATAGACCGTTTCACATTTGAATTATACAAGTATTTGAAACTGCAAGGAAAATATTTATGTTTGCTTTTGAAATCTCTAGATATAAGTGGTGCCACGCATACATCCCTAGATCAAATGATCTCGGAGATGACAAATTTCGAGCAAAATAGACATTTCGTTGGAGGCGCATTAACCTAAACCTACCTACGTATGTGTATGTATATAACATTATGTAAGAACTATATACATTCACCAAACCACCAACAGATACTAAAGTACAAACGAACACGAAAAAACAAGAAAAACTTAGTTTTCGTACAATGGCAAATACATATAATGAGAGTCGTTAGAAATAAAATTTTCACACAATTCTACGCAGTAGAAATAGAATTGGGAAGTATCTTACGGTCGGGCAACGATATAGTTAAATTTTATATATAAATTAGCAACAGCTTAATCTCGTTAAAATTTAGTCCTGAAAATACGTGTCCTTCATAATCTTCTATTTTATTCCAATTTATGAAATTGGTAGCTTTTTCGAAGTGGAGAACACTAGGGATGGGCGCGGTAGCAAATATTCATTACCGCATACCGCGCTTTTTGGTGCGGTTACCGCACGGTTAACCGCGGTTTTTACCGCTTATTTTTCGCGGTAACTGCGTTTAAATCAAAGCGCGGTTACCGCAGCCAAACTACTAATTTGTCCTAAAAACTTGTTATTTTCCACATTTTTCCCTTTACTGTTGTAAAAATAATAATAGCTAATAGCTAATAAAAATATATCAGCGGTGACGGCATTTTTGGCGTTGTTGGATTACTGTTTTGTTAATTCTGGCTTGCAGTTTTATCTTATTTCAAACAACTGAAAGAAATATGATTGCTCTTTAATGTTTTGAATCTGTATACGCATGAGCAAACTCCAGTTTCTTGGACATAATCCCTAGAGATTCTCCGGTATATTTTTCAAGAATCAAACTCCGATATAATTTATGAAGAGTTTTACAGAAGAACACATGACTTGACCTTTAGTTGGAAAAGTTTTCAAAATTTTTCTTGGGTTTAAAATAAAAAGTACTAAATAAATATCAAAAGTTTTTATTAGTTTGTTTCACGGTTTACAATTTCTGACTGGACACAAGATAGAAATATTAAGGGAAATAGTAAAATTTTGTCTGACTCAGCGAGTTATAACAATGCTAACAAACTTGCAATGATAGCTAGTGTATGCATATGCAAGTCTGCCACAGAAGCATATTACTAAAAGGTGCCAAGTTTTAATATTTCTCAAAAATTCCGGACAAAAATAAAATATTTCGGTTAAATTCATATTTCTGAGCAAAAATCATATAGAAGATAAGCAAAATTTGCATTTTTCAAGCAAAAAATATATTAAAAACAACAGTTTTTCCGCGGTTATCAGAATCTGCGGTAACCGCAATAACCGCGCGGTATTTCCTTCGTTACCGCATACCGCAGCTCTGCGGTGCGGTTACCGCCGCGGTAGCCGCGGTAAAACCGCACCGCTGCCCATCCCTAGAGAACACCATTATTTAAACGTAAAATTTCCGAATTACAGAAAAATTAAATCTACAAAACTGATCTATTCAAAATAGCAGACAATAAACAGATTTCGTGAAATATTTCGACATGCAACCAAACTGTAACAGAAAAGAAAACAAGGCTAACAGACAACGTTCAATCACAAAAAATACGTGTACAGCACAAAAATGTTTAGTCAAAACTACAGAAACTGTGGTTAGTTTATGTATAGTTGCTGTCACGTAAGCTTTTACAGCTGAAACGCAGCAACATGTTTCAACAAATGACACTGAATTACAAATATGTCGGAAATAATTTAATTTACCTATGATTTTTATCCTATGACTGTGCTATACTAAACTGAATCAAACGCAGTACAAGCAGCAGTTTTTTGAGAAAGCTCAAGATGTTGTCAGAAGGCCAGAGAGGTACAAACCTGGGCAAAGAAATTTGGTTTCGAAAATTCCTACGCGTATGCCAATGGAAAAAGTACTTGAGTTTCGATACACGAAAATAATCGATACCAACCACCAATATACTATATAAACATGTAATCTCAGAAGCGACTAAAACTGACAAAAAACGCAATACAACAGCCAAAAGGGAAAGAGTTGTGTACGATGATTTTAATGCAGATATGGAGCATTAAGCCAAAACGAAAATTAAGTTTTAATTAACCCAACAAAGTACAGTTCTAAATTTGTATAAAATTAAAAATCAGGTCCATTGCAGATTAATCGAGGGAGGGGGGCAGAAACAGCAAAAATTCAAACTTAAAAGTTATTCACCGACGCAAGTGTTACACACCACACCAAACAAACAGAAAGCCATCATTCAGTTATACACTGGGCAGTAGAGGACAGAGAATAAAAGATAGATCAGCAATGCTAATTTTTGCCGGAGCAAACGAAAGGAAACAGTAAACCACAGTCAGTTGGTTGTAATCTTTATCTGATACTAGTGAACAAATTCAGGGCCGACCGTCTTTCCTGAAACAGAAAAAACAGGCCTATATACCATAAAACAGAAAGGAAATATTGTCTCGGTATTTAAGACAAGACGGAGGCATCTGCGAACAACTTTATCATTTTAACAGCATTTGTCTTACCCTTTGCTGCCTCTGTTTACTGAACACATTCCAGAAACGCAGGGTCTCATCTCCAGCCCCCGTCACAACCGACTCTCCGTCCGGTGACATGGCCTAAAACACACATATATGTATATGTAAGAGAGAATTTTGTATATATAATTTGGTAAACTCAACAGTCATGGTTACATTATCCGGATTGATGAGCACCATCAGGATTATTCACGAAATAGAAATATGTAAATTGTGTAATAAAAATTAGTTACACTAAATTAAAGTCGGAACTTAGGAGCCGGCTTAGGAGTAAGCTAGTAGACTGCTTCAAAAGAATTCTCCTACCTAAATTTACACTGGCATTCTTCAAACTTAGGAGAAAAGTTAGGAGCGGTGGTACCCACGCTTATGTCAGGAGAATAATACAAGATTATAAACGAAAGAAAGAAGGATGTGACTACAGCACTTCCGACATGAAAAATTCGGGCAATTCTCTAAATGTTTCGAAATGGCGTTCTCCCACTTAGCTCCTGCGTCTCTGTGTTAGTACATAATGACTACTAATCCTGTCAGGGCGTAGCCGTTTGCTAGCATAAGCATCGTTGTGACAGATGTAATACCGGTTGTATGTAGACGTGGCGTAAGGGGCTGGACGGCCACGTGGATTAAACAGCTCCCAAACCCCTACGTAGGAGTGCTCCTAAGCTTTGGAGCTACTTTGGAAGCGCCCCCTGATCTTTTAAGTAATAGTGCATTGCTCAAGCCGGGCTAAGGCTAGGGGTAGGTAGGCGATACCATACACTAGCACACAAAAACAGCAATACGGAAACGCTAGTGTTGTAATCTAAGCTATTTGTACTAAGAGTACCTGAACCACAAACGTTAAGAACTTTAGCGCTTACCAGGTAAAGCACTCTATAGGAATGACCAGTAAGCTTAGCCATCTGCTGCATGGAGGGATACTTCCAAACAATTATCTGATTCTGGGAATAGCCATGAGTGCTCACCTAAAAATAAAAAGTTTTTCATAAAATAACATAACAATAAAAACCACGGACATAAAACCATAAAAACAACCACCACCATAAAAAGAAGTCAAAAAATATCAATTAAGAAAGCAGTTATTCCTAAGATTGTCGCCCGTTGCCTGGGCGACTTCTGCTCACATTTTTTAACCATCAAAAATTTAACGTATAAAGAAAAACTTTTTTCAGCTTACCAGTTCACTGGAGTGTTTTGACCAGGCAATATTGCACACTTGAGAGCCAGTGTCCACACTTTGCATGGCCTGGCCGGTTAACGTATTCCAAAACCTGCCAGAAAAGATGAATAATAAATACATGCACATTAAAATAAGGGTCAACATAATATACAATCAAAACACTTTTTAATGTACATATTTAAATGGATAAATCGACGGAGGTTGTTGACAGAAGTAAGAAATATACTTCTAACTGAAAATCCTTCTAAAAATTATTGATCTAGAGCACTTTCGCTTAAAGATTACTGCCATTTTCAAAATATTTTATTTTTTGAAAATTAGTTAGACTATTGTCGGCGTACTAAGTCTACCTAAATATTTAAAGACAACGTAAGGAAAGGACGTCTACAGCAATTGTAAACAACATAAAAACCTCTTTTTCTTTAATTTTTTACCGAATATGCCTATCCGCCGTTCCGCCACCCGAAGCCAGGAGGCCGTGCTGATGCGGGGACCAGGCAATGGCCTTGATGGCCGCCTGGTGGTCGCCGTAGACCTGAACCGGTTTGGTGGAATTGAGAGCCCAAACCAGAAGTCGATTGTCATTCCCTCCGGAGGCCAGATACTGACGATCCGGGGACCAACGCAGACCACAAACCTGAAAACAATCAAACAAGCTAATAAGCCAAACAATACATACTGTCATATATATACTGTACTTACATAGGTTAGGCTAGGATGATAAGAATGAAGCATGAAGACTGCAATGGAACCGCCTCTATGGGAAATCCGATGGACAAGGACCTCATCAGATGGAGATCCACACAGGTGTCTCCCCTGGCATCCGTCTGGTCAACGGCGCTAAATGGTTTCCAATTCTGAGGCACAGGGCAAGGCTGCTCCTTCCCCTTTCTGTTTTTATCTTCAGTCATGTCGGAGCTGGATACCTCCTGTCCTTAAATTAAGCGGATGGACCTATTGCGGCAAGTCTTGCTGTGTGCTGGGTGAGGAAGTGGAGATACGGATACCCATACGGATAAGTTCCGATTGCGGCCAAGAAAGAAGAAGTAGTAGAACCATGAAGACTGAAGAACGATGCAAAAATAGCTGACTTTTAATCATGCTCTCAATTCTCACAAAAATTGAAACCTAAACGCTTTAGCTCAGTCATTCCATAACCCCATAATTAAACAGAATCACATTACCCATTAGTCCAAAACTGGATAAGCTTTTAGGGGTCCCATGCAAAAGGACATAAGAATATTATGTACCTCTTGTTTATGGTAGTTGAGCTTCTTCAATTCCGGATCCGGAATTCGGACATCCCGCTGGAGAATCAGACGATCACGACTCCCGGAACTGACCACATCGCCGTTCCATGCCAGACAGCCTAAAACATGTCCAGCAACACGGATATAAGGAAATTGATCCAGAAAAATTTACTACATCCAATAAATACATACAAGGTGGTCATCCATTCAAAAACAAGACATTTTGATGTCAGAAAGATTCGCAATTTAACAAACTCGAGCGTAACAATCCATGGCCTGGTTGCTAAAAATTCTCCACAGTGTTGGACTAAGAAAACAATTTAGACGAGACGTTTAGTTTTGGAGACTTCCTAATTATCTTCAACAGATTTCTCCTAAATGGAGACAAAAATTATGTGAGTAGAGGACGCTTTGCCGCTACTTAGCCAAGTGGGTCCTGATCACAATTAAATTTACTAAGAGCACATTTAAAAAAAACGAACTGAAGACTTTACTGCTGGTCGATCAGTGATACAATTAACACGAATCTACACATTTGTAATATACTGAATTTAATTTAATATAAAAAGAGAGGACACGAACGTACCTATTCTGCCTGTATGACCTTCAAAGGTAGAGACTTTCTTCCGCTGTTCAACGTCCCAAATTTGGCACAAACCTTTCAGGGTTCCCACAGCCAATGTACCACCCTAAAACAGAAATAGCTATGGTTAATAGTGACAGAAATGAAGGGGTAATGCAAGATAATATTTCACTCCTAAGCAAGATTCCAACACTGCAAGGTAGAAGAGAAAAAATCTTCCTATATCGCATGTAAAATAGAGTCCTTGCAAGGCAGGTCGTACAGTGCTCACGAAAAACTTTTGTGAATACTTTAGCTTTTAGAACTTTCGTTTAAGGTGGTGATTCCTTTTGGGCACATATTGTTGTTTGGCGGCGTAAATCAAGATGAAATTTGATGAAACTTTCCGAAATAAGTTCTTTTAGCGTTCTAACACCCTCCGCGCAATCCCGATTCAAAAATTCGAGATTTCCGGTCAGAGTGGTTTTTCCCAATTTCTGAACGTTTGGCAGCTGCTATACAGTTATGACTATATTCATTCGAAAGGTCTCATTGAGCTTCACATTTTCGCTTTTTAAAGCAAGTTTCTAGCTTTTCCCTACCGTGAGATATAGCCGATTTTCTTGTTTTGGCGTCGAAAACTTGTCATTTTTGCAGAAATCAAATAATTCAACATTTCTTGAACTACGCAAGCCGTAAAATCAAACTAAGGGCGTCGATCTGAAGGTCTCACAGGGAAAAATTATCCGACGCATGATCGTCTTCCAACTGCTATCCTGTAGGCTGCTATCATAAAAAATGTAGTTTTTGCAAAAACACGACCAATTTTTTTCCAAAGATTGTGGAGCATTCACCATGCAAGCTGGAGGGCTGCTACTGAACAAATGTGTTCTGCACAAATATACCCAGGGACGATTTTTAGTTGCCCCGATTGCTGCTTTCTAGCTAAAGTAATCGCTTGACAAATTTGGAAAAAGTTGGCAAAATACAGGTTACGCACACATTTCAGCTTATTTCTCTATAACGAAGAGCGATTTCACAATAAGTAAAAAATCGTCCCCAGCTATTTGATGGAGGTATCGAATGATATAATCGATGTCTCGCGAAAAAATTTACTCGAGTCTGCAAAAATTCTGGAAAATTATACTTCTTCTAAAATGTGTTAAAAATATTTTAGAAACGCAACATTAGTTTCATGGCATACATTAAAAAGAGAAAATGTCAAGCTACATTTTGATGGCTTCTTAACTCCAAGTAATGAACGAGTAATAATGGTGCAAACTTTGTGTGACCAAAGGGAATCACCACCTTAAACAACCGTTTGTTAATTTAATCAGCAACGTTAATTTTTTAAAGAGCAACCAATACTTAGATAACATACTTCTTCACACCAGCTCACAGAGGTCACAGCATCACTATCAGAGGAAAGATCACACAATTTGACAACCTGAAAGCATAATCAGAAAAAGTATAAACATACAACATAACATATTATATTGGTATTCACACAGATATCATGAATTATGGACAGCAAAAGTCAAAGTTGTCTGCCGCAAGGAGTAGTGAACTTGATGTTAATCATGAAAGCAAATCATGTAGTCATCACTCGAGGTGGCACTCCTGGCTCAAGGGTTGTGTATCCGGGGGTAACCACCCGTACCCTACTGGGCTTATTCTAGGGAATTTTTCTTGAGGGGGGCCCTCGGGGGGGGGCGAAAATGTTTCTAAAAACATGCTAAAAATTGCGATATTTTTACAGTATCGCCAAAAATAAGCGGATTTAGTGCTAAAATAAGAAAAATCTACTAAACATTTCGAAAATTTGGCCCTCTGAACGATTTTTTCAGGGAAAAAGTTGGTACCAAAAGGAGCACCCACTTTTCTTGGGGGGGGGCGACTTTGGGGGGATAATCCTTTCTCAGATAATTCTTTGTAGACGGCTGGAAAAATCAGTATAATGGCAGCAAAAGTTTATCATAATACCTGGCTTGTCCTGGCGCTCCATAGATAGACACTGGGGCCCAGGCCCACCGCCAGCACATTAAGCGAGGACCAGTCCACCAGATTCAGGTAGAAATCATCCTGGAGCTCTGGGGCATCCAAAACTTTGAAAGGGACGCGCGGGATTTTTCTCATAGCCTAAAATGCAGACGAAAAAACCATACATGTAACTCAAATTTTATCAAAAACATGAGCTAAGGTGCTAGCTTGTTTAAAAATGATCTGAATTATGTGTGCGAAAACGATTGGAATAAAATTAAAATCTATGTACCTTTCTAGGAGATCGTAACAGCCTTTGACTTTCTGGACTAATTGGGGACAACGAAAAGGGCAAATTGGAGGCCGCCTTAGGTGGGGAGCGGTCCAGCTTATACTGAAACACAAACAAAGCAGAACATCTAATTCGCTGATCCCAAAACGAAGAAAAAAAGACAATTATGCAAAAACAAACCTTTAACACAAAAACCCATTTTTAATTATTTGAATTTTAAACCTCCTTCGAACGGTTCAATTAGAGTTCTGAATTACAATTCTAGATGCCTGCCTGCCATTTTTCAAAACTGGAGAAGAAAATTGAAATTGGAAATTGCAACAGAATAAAATATGTTCGAAGGATAGTTCCTTCGGGTTCGGATTTTTCGCCAACTTTGGCGAAAATCGCTGATACTTCGCGACATTTTGCTGTTTTCGCCAATTTGAAAATTACACCACCAGTCCTGGATTTCATGAAATAATGTACTGTATTTTAACGGAAAAGCTTGAATAAACAGTACGGAAGAATAAGTACGTATTACGTAGACATACCTGGAAGAGCTGCTGAGGTTCTGACGAAGTACTACCAACATCCTCTTTTTGTACAGACTATAATTAATAACAAATGTCTGCAAAATTGGACAAAATAAAAGTTAGACTCCTGATATAAAAGACAAATATCCAGCGATGCCAGATTTTTGCATTTGAGTATGGTTTCCAGAACCATCCACTGTTCCGAAAGTGTTGCTAAGTGCCCGATTGACTCCGCAAAGAAAACAAGAAAAAATTAATGATGTATATGCATGAGTAATAAGAAAAAACTAATTATATACGCACACGAATATCAACAATCTGATGGTGCAAAATTTCATTTTTCAGGAGGGCACGATAGGCTACCGAATCCTGCTGCCGGCTTGAGTCTTCTCTGGTAGTTCGCAATTTAGTGCCACTACTTGTGCTCTGAGTTTCCTGAAAAAGCGAAGAACTAAACACTTATACATAAAATACGGAGATACAATCATGGAAATGTACCAGAGCCGGAATGACATAGAGCCAAGAATCCGTCACATCGAAAATGTCACTGAGGCTTGATTCAGACTCTAATGCATCGTTAAAATGATGCCAAACAAGATGCAAGCTTTACCGCTGTCAAGGAGATGGAGTAAGCAAAAATAGGCAAGGCAAGCACAAATAGACGGAAAACAGAAACTTCTATTCAATGTATAAAATGAATTAAATTTTAAAAAATTTCCAGTGTCGCCGAAATTTGTAGCACATATAGATTGGTTAATTTATATGAAAACTGACCAAAATTTGAAGTATATAATATAACGTATATAAATTTGGTGAAAAAATTTGAAAAAATCCCCAATTATGTAACAATTAACGTAATTTATGCTCATGCTTGCTACAAACCCCTGGAAAGTTAATTTCTTAGGACATGCTCCAAAGATCGAACCTGTTGATAAAATGAAGGTGCTTCAAACGCATGAAGCGTGCGCAACATTTGCACAACATCCTCAAGCATGAAGCGTGCACAACATCCTCAAGCATGAAGATGCTTCAAACGCAGTTCCGCCCAGATGGCAAAGCTTCTGGGCAAAGCAAAGCCTTTCCTTCATTTGCCTTTCCCCAATTTCGGGTGAGCCACGCACCAATGAACCATCACGAAGAGCCCCGCAAAAAATTGATAAAAGGAACAAGTTAGTCTTGATGACAGAGCCAGCAGACCAATTCAAAGTCAAGGAAATTTCACCCACATGCCGACATTATAAAATGTCTATTACATATAGGTAATAATAAGCTTTCAACCAACAAACAATTCACTTTCGCACCCCATTAGTGAATCTTAGTTCCCAGGTACCGGGTGATCTGACGGGTATGAACCTATCTCCAGTGGGCTTCTTTTTGGTAGGAGTTGTTGGAACTGACTAAAACAAAAATATTAAAAATAAAATACAATCCAAACAAATATTACGTAATTATTAACAATCGATGAAATGTAACGAGGAAACAATATATAGCAAGCTTAACAAAAAAAATCAAAATTCGGTTTTTTGGCTGGAACTTTCGCAAAAATGAACCAAATCAATTACTTTGAGGACCCATGGATAGGTCTTGGGCTAAGCTTTAAAACCACCCCAGTTTTGTTGCTCTACGACCTACCAGTAAGTAGCAGTAGACGAAAATGTGCTCCAACTAAGGCAACTGACCCCGCCGAAGTCTTAGTGGTCACTGATGGCCCCCGACAGCGTCCAGTATGAAGTCTGGTGGCTCTAAAGTGCCGTTTTAAAGGCTAAAACGTTGATTTTTTGTGTTTGTGAGTGATTATAACCTATTTCCAGGCATTTTGGCAGAGAAACTCAGAACTTCGTATGTTGCTGGTGTATGACCCACGCTCACGTGACCCCTGCCGGACCCTCCAGGTACCAACTGGACAGTTCTAAGTGGCTATAAAAATGTCCTACGGGGTTTTCGAGGGCGCTGAATTCAAATCTGGCATTAGTTTTTAGGTACCTATGGACTGATACTAACTTCTGGGATCACGTTTACCGTCGGACGGTCCAGGCCCGGCTGGTCACCAGGTTGGACTCCCAGAAGTGTCAGGCAACCTCAAAAACAACGTATATAAGGGTTTTCCAGGTCGCTGAGTTCGATTTTGACGTTAGTTTTGCTCTAGCTGCTGTTCTGACTTCAGTAACGAAACATAAAAATGATTTTTTATTTGTTAAAATTTTAACAAAAAAATCACCCACCCCAGGACGGCTCAGAGGTCCGACTGGGACTTCTATACTGGCATTTTTTAGGGTTTTGAAAGTGGGGGGACTTCCGAAAAGTGGGGGGGGGGGGCGACCCAAAGGTAAAATATACCGAAATATTTAGCGAAAAACTAGCATTTTTAAGGTAAAAACGCAAAAATCGCTGTTTTTAAGCGTAAAATGAGCTTAGAAGTCCACAAATTAGCTAAAAATTGAGAAAATTTTTGACAATTTGACCTCAAAAACCTAAATTTTTGACACTTTTGGGCGACCCCCAAAAAGTGGGTGGGGGCTTGCCGAAAAGTGGGGGGAGGGGGCTCCGAAAAGTGGAGGGGGGAACCGAAAAGTGGGGGGCCTCCCCACTAAAAAATGCCCATCTATATGTATCGATAGCCCACAGTCAGGACATGTCACATGTACAATATGGGTTGCCTAGGGTTTTCCCATAGTAAATAGCAGCCGAAATTCGAACTTCGGTCATGAACGTTTTTGAGGTCACTTTTGGGTACCCTCACTTAAAGGTCTGCCCTGAACTCATGGAGAGGGCCTAGGGGCTCAAACTCACAGGCTGTAATGTCGAGATGTGTGGCTATCACCATGCAAAAAATTGGGTCTCTGCGACTTTCCTGTGAGTCAGGGTGGGGTGATTTTTTTGTTAAAATTTCGGGTGATTTTTTTGTTAAGCTTGCTATATTAAGTAATGGGTTTTTGGCACATCAACGCAACTGCGAAGTCTTCTTTCTGTGAATTTTTCTTAACCGGGAAAGAGCCATTTCTAGGGGAACTTTTTGGTAAAAATAATGCATATATAATATATATACCTGTTTAATTTCGCTAAAGTCCTATATAGATCTGGGCCTGGCGAAATAAACGACGCATCATTTCTGGAAAAATGGAGTTTTAGGCAAAAACAGGTGGAGGGAACGCCCCCCAAGAGTGGTGGGGAGGTCCAGAAGTGAGTAAAATGGGCTCCAAATGCTAAGAATACAGTATAAGTATATAAGTAGCCTGTTTTCTACATATATACATGCTGCTATAACTAAGTTAAAGTGCTAAAAAATAAGTTTTAACACTAAATAGAAAACTTTTAACGAAAAATTTCGGTTAAGCCGGGAAATTTATGAAAATTTTGAATAAAAATCCTAAAACGTGGCAATATCTAAGTGAGTGGGGCAGGAGCCCCTTCCTGCCCGCAGCAAAGAAGCCAGGAAAATGTCACGAAGGGAAAATTTTCGAAATTAGCCCGTGTATGGTGTGTCGAATTAAACGCTGAAGTTTCACTAATTGTAATAAACGTCTGTAAAAGTTAACGCAAACAGGGTGTTTTTACAAGGAGGAAGGGGTGGAGTCCCCCCAAATTGACCTTTCTCATTTTCGGAATTTTGGGCTCCTCCCTTCATGAGGTCTACATTTTACGACAGAAATTTTTGGGGTGGGAACCCAAATGTTTGCCAAAAATATAATTAAATTTTCTTAAATTTTTAAGCTTCGGAGATTTTTTCGTAAAAATGGCTATTTTTATCCTGAATCCAATTTTGAGAACGTTTTGTGTCTCTACGTGCAGAATAAGCCAAAAATACCAATTTTTGGCTCATTTTAGCAAAAAATATCCCAACACCCGAAAATTTGTCTCCGTCCCCCTGGTCCCGGGGCACCCCAGGAAAAAAACCTAAAAATATATACAAATGTACCTGCAAATATGTAAACGTACCTTCGGAACAGCATCTCCGGAAAGAATATTATGCTGCTTCAAGAACCGTCTTTCGTAATCCGAATTAAGCATTTTCGGTGAGCGTGAAGAAATTCAAAACTAGACTAGTGAGTAGGCGCATCCAGCAATATCGGAAATAAGGAACGAATGTACTTAGTAATGCTTAAACAAAGAAGGCGAAAAATAATATGGCATGGTCGCAATAGCAATGTTCACAAAAAATCAACCCGAAAATTCACAAAAAATCATCCACCTAGACGGCTAACAACAAGCCGCAGCAGGAAAATTTTTTCATTGTAATAGCCACAAGACCCAACCTTAACATATGTAAGTTTGGCTGCCGAGGCCCAACTCCTCCAACTATGGTGCTCAAAATAGTCGACCCACCCAAAACCCGACCCTCGGACAACTCCGGACCAGAATTGAAATTTTTGCTGGTACTCACAATGGACTTTGCTCAGCAACCCCATATTATCCATCTAACATGTCCTAACTCTAAGCTAGCGATCCAACCATATATTGGATTCCCTGCCATGTCCTCTGGCTTCGCCACCGGCGGGTGATTTTTTTGTGAACAAATTCACAAAAGAAAAATCACTATCAACTTTTTGTAAAATGCCTCTGGGGCAATTGCTAGGGCAGAACTAATCAATGTAAGTTTTTAGGCTTGTGGGACCTTGAAATAAAATTTTTGGTCAGTCACCTGGCCTCGACCCAGGTCATGTGACCCTAAGGCGGGGGGGAGGGGTTGCAGAGGGTTGGGGGTAGCCCCCCAGCCATTTTGTCACCCCCCCCCCAGAAATTTTTGTGGGGGGCGTCCCCCCCAACTGGGGGAAAACGTTTTTAACTGTATTATGGGCTTTCTGAATCATTATTGACCTTAATTTTGGACTTGGAAACATGTTGACAATCAAGTTTTCGAGTTAAAAACAGTGTCTAATGTCAAAATTACTCCATCGTTGAAAGTTCATCATCATCCTTGTGGCCAGGCGGTTGAGGAAACCATATTGCCGGGCTAGATACGCCCTGTACCCCCAAGGAAACCCAGGACCCCGGAAGGGTTCTTCCATAGGACAGCCAGACCATCAGAACAGTCCAGGAGCCTCTGCCGGGTAGGCTCCTTTTGAGGACAAGTCAAAATTAGGTGTTCAAGTGTCTCGTCTTCAGTTAGGCAATCAGGGCATAGGGCCGACGGACAGCCGATGGGGTCGATTTGGTTACGGTATTGGGCCAGTAACAGGCTTTTCCCGGTACGTAAGCGCGACAGGATGATCCTTTGCCTTTTCGAAAGGCCAGATTCCAGCTCAGGTGGAACGGGACCACGATCTTCGAAAATAGTTTTAGTTCTTCCGTGCACAAGCTGTTCTCGCCAAGATTCTGCCGATCGCCTTCTCAGAACCGCCGCCGCGGTCGGCATATCAATGGCAACGGCTTCTTGGGGTAGCTTGCTACCGTTTTTCGCAAGTCTGTCAGCCTGGTGGTTGCCATGGATTCCACAGTGGCTGGGAACCCAAAAGGCTTCCACTCGGATTCCAGACAGCGCCAGGAGATCAAGTTGCTCCCAGATTTCCCATTCCAGTTGGATCATCGTTGTCGGTGGACCGCCGGATAGACGCTCAATCGCCGATAGTGAGTCGCTGAGAATTCTTATTGACGGGCAGTCGTTTATACGACTGCCAGTCTTCCCGTTTTGCAGTGGCGATCATGCTCCTGAACTTCCGAGTTTCAGTCATCCAGGCCTGTTTTTGTTGTTCACCGTGCCTAGCGTACTTCCTTAGCTCGCGGCATTTCTTTGCCTCTTCGGTAAGCTCTGGTTTCTACCAGGCTTTGGGGTTCCGGCGGCGGGTTTTCGGGATAGCAATCCTAGCCGCGGTTTGAAGTGACTGGGTGATGGCTTTTGACAGAGAGTGGACTGTTGCAGTGGCGGGGTCTGGCAGGTTCAGGCTCAGCTGATCATCAAGTACATGCCTGAATTTTTCCCAGTCGGCCCTCTTAAAGTTGAGGCGGCTCTTCTTGGGCGCTTCGCTCGGCGAGGTGACAGTTCTTAGTTCCAGAATGGCCGGAATATGGTCAGACACAGTGTCTTTCAGCTGTTTCCAGTGATAGGCACTGTCCCAACGCCTCCCGACTAAAGCCAGGTCTGGGACTGAATAGGAAGTGACTTTGGTTGAGGCGGGCAGATTGGCCACGGTGAGACTGTTAGCGGCAATCCAGTCCTCTAGATCGTCACCGACGGCATTGGGGGGTTGGAATGGATCCCACTGCGGCGAGTGAGCGTTGAAGTCTCCCAATATCACAGCACTGGTAGAGGAGGGGAGAAAGTTCGGATCAAAATTTTGAACCCGAAGGTCATTCGCAGTCCTGATGACAGGCGGGACGTAGACGGAGGCGACAGGTATTAACGCGCCATGGAGGAGAAGGTTGACGGCAACTGCATCGGTTGTCGTGTCGTTAGCAGCTACCAGGGGTCCAGTTGTTTTGACATAGTTTATGCCCTTTTTGATGAGGAGGGCAGCGCCGCCGCCCACGACGGCATAGCCGCCTCTGCCCCGGCGGTCGAGGGTTCTATATTGATGCTCCTCGTTATATCCAGGGAATCGTAGCTGTTCAGTTGGTTTAAGCCAGGTTTCTTGGATCGCTGCTAAATCGACGTTGAGTTCTTCCAAAATGCGTTGCAGAAAGGCTCGTTTCGCTGTAGAGAGCGCTCCTGCATTCCATTGCAGAACCGTTAAGTTTCCAGCGCGCTTACGCCGGTTGCTTCCCCGTTGACGTTGGCCGGGGTAGAGGCGATTGGGCTGCTGTGTCGACGGAGGAATGGTTGTTGTTGTTGACTGAGGCAAGGGTAGAGGTGGAGGTGGAGCGAGGGGTGCTGTGATAAGTGGAGACGCTGGGGCGGGCCGAACGGTAGGATTGTGCAGGCACCGGGCACACCGAAAGTTCGAGATCAGCTGGGCCGACACTCCTTTCCTGAAGGTAGCAGGGGAAATGCCGCTGCATTTGCCCTCGTGGGTCAATAGATTACATGAGACACATCGGATTGAATAGCAGTTACTTTTAACTGGGAGCCCACATGTCGAACAGGGCCACCGAGGTTGGGCTCCACATCGCCAGCCATTAGGAGGAGCCGGGCAAGGTATGCTGGCTTACCAGGCCCGGCTGCGAAAAACCCGGCAGAATATAGCAGGGTGTAAAGTTCGGTGCAGTTTGCCCAGGGCATTGGGCGTCTGGCTGTCCCGGAATAGGGACCCGTAGGATGGGTCGGGCTGTTGGGGGTAGCCCGAAAGGGGAACCATTTGGTTGGCCCGGGGACCCGGGGAGGGCATCGGGCACAAGCTGCTCCACCAGCGGAAAGGCGGATTCCATTGGAGCAGTTGAAAGTTCATTGGCATTGGAAACGGCTGGAAATGCGATTTTTGGCATAGAAATAGAAAAATTTTTTGAGGGAGGGTTGTGGGGGGTCCTGGACTCCTGGGGGGGGGGGTTGGGCGGTCTCCAGAGGGGGGGCCTCCCAAAAAATTGGGGGGAAGCCCCCTCCCCACCACAAATCTCCGTTACACCTATGACCCTAGGCCAAGTCACGCATAGGTGTGTTAGGGGAGGGGTCATCGACTCTCCCCCCTAAAAAATTTTTCTACCTCTTCCCCCAAATTGGTCGTCGGCCGACCCCTCCCCTAAAGATTTTCAACCCCCCCCCCGCGCCTACTTGAATTTTTACAAATGTTTACCCAAAAATTCTAAATTTTTCAAAACATTGGGGAAAAATTGCTAAAATTCGTTGCATTGTTCAGAAAAATTGCTCAGAAAATGCCATGCTAATATTTGTTTGTTTTTAACGAAGAACCGATTTTTCTACGACCCCCCCCCGAAAATTTTTCTTACCCCTCCCCCAAATCTACTTTATTCGACCACGACAACCTCTCCCCCGTTTTTGCCACATCCCCTCCTTACTTTTTTCAAACCTCCACCTTCACTTTTTTCGCCAGCAACACCTATGTCCTGTGGTCTAGTTCCCCATGAGTTAGAATTGGTAAATCTTGGAAGGTTGGTGGTCGACCCAAGAAATGTGATGGGGGTACCCTCCACCAACCCCCCCCCCAGAATTCAGACCTCAGAAATTTCAAAAAATGGCCAAAAAATGCGAAATTTTCGGTAGGCCAGTGGCGCACCCAGAGTTTACTGACAGGGAAGGGGGGGGCGGCACCAAAGTTGAAATTTTTTGAAATTTATTTATTTCTACACATGGTTGATTACATACAAGTTTCATTTTGAGAACAAACATGTAGTAGTCGGTTTCATTGATTGAGGTAGTTAAATATAATTAAACATTCATATAAACATGAAAGCAGGGGGTCCGGGGGGCGCAGCCCCGTGAAAAATCGGCCAAAAATCGGGTATTTTTAGGGTAAATTCTGCAAAATTTTTCAAAAATGTCCAAATTTTTGGCTTAAAGTGTTCATTATTGCGTGAAATACACGTTTTCAAAAGTTTTATGGACTTTCTGACTCAATATTGACCCTATTTTAGAGTTAGAAACATGCTGGCAATCAAGTTTTCGAGTTTAAAGGCCTTGTCTAATGTTAAAATTAGTTAATAATTGGATGTTTTCTGGTATTAGCAATGGCTGAAAATGCGATTTTTGGCATAAAAATTGAAAAATTTTTTGGGGGAGGTTTGGGGGGGTCTTGGGGGGGGGGGGTTTGGGGGAGGTGTAAAAAGGGGGCCCGCCCCCAAAATTTGGGGGGAGGGGCCTCCCCCAACCCAAATCCCCGTTACACCTATGGCGGGGGTAGCCGAAAGTTGGGGGAGGGCAAGTCAAAAATTCTGGGGGGGGGGGGTAAAATTGGGCCAAAATTGGGGGGAGACCCCCCACCCCCCCCCCCCCAAAGGAAACTATGGCTACCCTACCCCCCCCCCCATTTACACCTATAGCAAGGTTAACAAAAAAAAATCACCCGAAATTTTAACAAAAAAAAATCACCCCACCCTGACTCACAGGAAAGTCGCAGAGACCCAATTTTTTGCATGGTGATAGCCACACATCTCGACATTACAGCCTGTGAGTTTGAGCCCCTAGGCCCTCTCCATGCGTTCAGGGCAGACCTTTAAGTGAGGGTACCCAAAAGTGACCTCAAAAACGTTCATGACCGAAGTTCGAATTTCGGCTGCTATTTACTAAGGGAAAACCCTAGACAACCCATACTGTACATATGACATGTCCTGACTGTGCGCTATCGATACATATATAGAAGTTCCCGGTCGGACCTCTGAGCCGTCTTGGGGTGGGTGATTTTTTTTTTGTTAAAATTTTAACAAATAAAAAATCATTTTCATATTTTGTTACTGAAGTCAGAACAGTAGCTAGAGCAAAACTAACGCCAAATTCGAGCTCAGCGACCTCGAAAACCCTTATAGCCGTTGTTTTTGAGGTTGCCTGACACTTCTGGAAGTCCAACCTGGTAACCAGCCTGGCCTGAACCGTCCGGCGGTAAACGTGATTCCAGAAGTCAGTAGTAGACTACAGTTACCTAAAAACTAATGCCAGATTTGAATTCTGCGCACTAGAAAACCCCCTAGGACAAGTTTGTAGCCACTTCTGACTGCCCAGTTGGTACCTGGAGGGTCCGGAAGGGTCTGGTAGGGGTCACGTGACCGTGGGCCATATACCACCAACATACGAAGTCCTAAGTTTCTCTGCCAAAACGGCTGGAAATAAGTTATAATCACTCACAAACACGAAAAAACAACATTTTAGCCTTTAAAACGGCATTATATAGCCACCAGACTTCATACTAGACCCTGCCGGGGGCCGGGGCCCATCAGTGACCACTAAGACTTCGGCGAGGTCAGTTGCCAGAGTTCGAACACCAGGTTGGTGGTTTTGGGTTCTAAATACGTTATTTAATGCGCTCTATCCAAAACTGATGAGAAAACATTGCTAGCTGCTCTCTGGGATCCGATCCGCCACTGATTTTTTTTTGTTAACGAGTGATTTTTTTTGTGAAACCGTTAACAAAAAAAAAATCACAAACTTTCGCCTACTGAAACTTACTGGTAGGTGGTAGAGCAGCGAAACTGGGGTGGTTTAAAGCTTAGCCCAAGACCTATCCATGGGTCCTCAAAGTAATCGATTTGGTTTAGTTTTGCGAAAGTTCCAGCCAAAAAACCAAATTTTGATTTTTTTTTTGTTAACCTTGCTATATGGGCATAGATAGGTGTACCAGGCTACAGTTTACCCCCTGTGAGACCCCCCCCCCCATGGAGAGGCCAAACCCCCCTCCTCACCTACCCGACCTCAACTACTCCCCCCCCCAAGCCGAGCTCAAACCCCCTCCCCCCCTAAAATTGGGTCCAAACCAAGTAAAAATGCAAAATTTTTGAAAAATTTTTTTGCAATTTCCGAAAATTTTTGAAAAAATTCGAAAAAATGGCTATAAATCAGCTACAAACAGCTAAAAATGGTTATTTATAGGAATTAAAACGTGGGATACGCAATTATTAACCACAATCTGGGCTAATTTAATCATATTTTAGCACAAATTTGTCAATTTTTAAGCCCTATTTTCGCATACGAAAACTATCGACAGAAGCTTTTGAGTGTTTTATTTACTGTACATACATCGAAAAAGGAGCATTTTTAGCCAAAAAAACTTGGGTACAGTTTAGGGGGGTCCTCCTCCCCCCCCCCAAATTTCGGATTTGGGTGGGGTCCCCCGAGCCGAATTTGGACCTTCTACTCCCCCCCCCCACGAACCAAAAAACAGGTGGTACACCTATGCCTATGGGGGTACCCACCCACCCCCCAATTGGGACCTCAGAAAATCGGAAAAATGGGTTAAAATGCTAGTTTCTGTATTTTAACGTTTTTTCCGTGAAAACAAGGCTGGTTTTGACACTTTTAGGCGTTTATACGCTGTTTTAATGCGATTGTATATAAGTCCAAATTTGAGAAAAATTTTTCAAAAAAATTCAAACCTTTTTAGCTCCAAAAAGGGCCGGGGGGGGGGGGGGGTTGGGTGGGGGCAAGGTTTTTTTTTTAGGCCATAGCTTAGGCCATGGCCTAAATTTATGAGTCGATGGCCTAAAGAATTTTGGCCGTTGAGGCCATTTGGCCTAAATTTTTCGATGAAAACCCAGTTAAATTTTATTGATTTTTAAGTAAAAACAACAATTTTCTAAAAAATTTTTCGCGCCTTCGGCGCGAATTTGTTCATTTTCCCTTGTATTTCTGGGCTACGCCAGCCGCCAGCTAGTTACATTGTCTATTTACACTTATAAATACACATTCAAGTTATAATTTCATTTACTATTATAAGGATTTCATCGATGAAATGCTATTTAAGTATGTAGTTTAACGTTATTTCTATTACATAGTTTAATTTTTTCTTTCTTTGGTTCATACTCGTATGCTCCTACCTGTTTTAATTTTCAATAAAAATTCATTAATTCATTAATACTGTCATGCACTATTATTTCTATGCTAACAAGATTCTGTTTTTGCCATTTTAAGGTAAAAACGTTGTTTTTCTAGTGTGTTATACAGTGACGATGGCGATTTTTGTTGTTAAACAGCGATTTTTGAATATATAACGCGTGAATACATGATAACTGTAATTTTAACAATGCGTACAATAACGCACAACCTAAAAATTAACAAAATTTGGATGGCCTAAATTTTTTGGCTGATGGCCTAAAAAATTTGAGTCGTTGAGGCCATTTGGCCTAGAGTTCGGCGACCAAAAAAAAAACCCTGGGTGGGGGTAGCCGAAAGTTGGGGGAGGGGATGTCGAAAATTTTGGGGGGGGGCAAAGGGTGAAACTATGCCTATGCACTGACAACCATAGGTGTAACGGAGATTTGAGGTGGGGGGCTCCCCCCCCAAATTTTTTTGGGGGGGCCCCCTCTGGAGACCCCCCCCAACCCTCCCCCAACAAATTTTTTCAATTTTTATGCCAAAAATCGCATTTTCAGCCGTTTCTAATGCCAATGAACATTCAACTATGAAGTGATTTTGACATTAGACATGGTTTTTAAACTCGAAAACTTGATTGCCATTTGCCAACATGTTTCCAAGTCCAAAATAAGGTCAATAATGAGTCAGAAAGTCCATAATACAGTTAAAAAGGTGTATTTCTGGGAATAATAAACACTTTAAGCCGAAAATTTGAACTTTTTTGAAAAATTTTGCAAAATTCACCCTAAAAATACCCAATTTTTGGCCATTTTTCGCGCCTTCGGCGCGACTACCCCCCCCCCCCCCCTCCCCCCAGTTGGGGGGGGACCATAGGTGTAACGGGGATTTGGGTTGGGGGGGCCCCCTCCCCCCAAAATTTGGCGGGCCGGCCACCTTTTTAGACCTCCCCCAAACCCCCCCCAAGACCCCCCCAAACCTCCCCCAAAAATGTTTTCCTATTTTTATGCCAAAAATCGCATTTTCAGCCATTGCTAATGCGAAGAAACATCCAACCATTAACTAATTTTAACATTAGACAGGGGTTTTAAACTCGAAAACTTGGTTGCCAACATGTTTCTAACTACAAAATAAGGTCAATATTGAGTCAGAAAGTCCATAAAACTGTTGAAAACGTGTATTTCACGCACTAATGATCACTTTAAACCAAAAATTTGAACATTTTTGAAAAATTTTGCAAAATTTACCCTAAAAATACCCGATTTTTGGCCAATTTTTCGCGCCGTCGGCGCGACTACCCCCCCCCCCAGTTGGGGGGGGGGGGGCCGGGGGCCCCCAAAATTTTTTGGGGGTGGTTTGGAAAAATGGCTGGGGGGGGTTACCCCCCCAAACCTCCCCCCAATTACACCTATGGGGGGGGACGACCCCCCCCCCCAAAAAAAATTTTTGGGGGGGGGTTTTAAAAAATGGCTGGTGGGGGCTACCCCCCCCCCCCCCCCAACTTACACCTATGCTGACAACACCTAGGTGGTTTTTTCTGCTTTTTCCCCCGACCAAGGCTAAGATCCGCCATATAGCTATGAGCCCGGCTGGTAATATTCATCCACTGTATGCACCATGTACTTTCGAGAGTAACTTGGTGTTTCTACAGCTAAACTCAGTATTCAAAAAATTCATTAATCAGCTTTCTTTAAATTATTTTTTACAAATTGTGGCCTTATGTCCAACATTCAATTCAAATTGCTTGCTTTAGGCAACAATTTGCGCAAATAATGTTGAGGTCACAATTATTATAATACTTTAATCAATACAGTCCCTTATGTGACAATAACGTAGCTAACATGAAACAAACAGTTTTGTTTTTAAATGTGTTTTTGAACTAGAGTTGCAAAAGTGGAACTGTTACTAAAAGCAATTAAACTTGCTTTTAGTTTGACCTGAGCAATTCACAGGTCGTAGACTATGAATTCCACTGAAATTGAGAAATATTCCTCAGCTTGTATTAGTGGGCCGAGTATTTTTAGGGTTTTTTCGGAAGCGCTTTCCCGGCTCCTCTCTATTTTTTTGTATACTGGTTTGCAGTTTCAAATTATTCTGTAAAAACCGACCAGCTTTTGAGGAAAACGCAAAGTATTTCCAACTCCTTCCCCTGTTCGAAATAAGTGTGCCCAGGTATGCAATCGGTACAGATGTTATACCTTGTTCGCTAATTGTGTTTTTAAAAAACCAGAACACAAATACTACAAATGTGCAAAATGTGGTGTCTTTGGAGAAGCATTGATTCGAAAATGCAAAACGAAGACATCATGACCTAAAGCAAAGTTTTTTGTTTCTTGGGTACTTTTGCTTCGAACAGCTGAACAGTATTTGCGGATAGTAGCTGTCTGTCACTATGACATTTCCTGAAACTCAATATATTTCACTCAGCTTAAAGTTAGGTCAAGTTAGATAAAATAATCAAAGGGTAAACCCCCTGTAAATTTTGA
>JASAND010015769.1:0-32202 GCA_030248195.1 Trissonchulus latispiculum
AAATTTTTCGCTAAAACTTTGAAGAAAAGTTTTTTACCCCTCCCCCAAATTCGATTTTTCCGGACCCCACACCACCGACGAACACAAACGTGGAAAGCATTGCATAGGTGTAACGGAGATTTAGGTTGGGTCCCCCCTCCCCAGAATTTTGGGGGGCCCCCTTTTTAGACCCCGGTGTAACGGGGATTTGGGTTGAGGTTCCCTCCCCCCGGAATTTTGGGGAGCCCCCTTGCAAGACCCTCCCAAACCTCCCCAAAAAATTTTTTCTATTTTTATGCCAAAAATCGCATTTTCAGCCATTGCTAATACCGAAAAGTATGAAATCATTAAGTAATTTTAACATTAGACTGTGTTTTTAAACTCACGAAAACAAGTTTGCCAACATGTTTCTGGAGCCCAGAATAAGGTCAATATTGAGTCTAGAAGTCCATAAAACCGTTATAAACGTGTATTTCTCGCGATAATAAACACGTTAAGCCAAAAATTTGGACTTTTTTTTAAAATTTTGCCAAATTTACCCTAAAAATACCCATTTTTGGCCCAATTCCTTCGGCACGGCTCCACCCTTTGGTTGGGGGGGGGGGCCGAAATCCCCAAAAATTTATGGGGGGGTTGAAAAAATGGCTGGGGGGGTTACCCCCCCAACACCCACCCCCAATTACACCTATGCGGTCCCAAACACCAAATAGTACGGTTACTTCCCCCAAAATTTTCGACCAACTTCAACCCCCCCCCCCCCCAGATTTTTGATTATCCCTCCCCCCACTTTTGGTTACCCTCCCCGAACCCCCCCAGCGCTTTTTGGGGTCAAAAAAAGTTAGCTAAATTTTGCTAAAAAATGGTCATTTTTTGAAAGAACTTTTCTCAAATTTTGGCTTAAAATTGATTTAAAACGGTGTAAAAACGCCTAAAACGATAAAAAGAAGCCTTGTTTCGACAAACAACGCGTTAAAATACAGAAAATTTTGCTTTTTTAGGCAATTTTTTGAATTTTCTGAGTTCCGAATTTTGGGGGGGGGGTTCGGGGGGGGGCATCTCCCATCACATTTTGGGGGTCGACCACTAAATTTCCGAAGTTTACCCCCCGCCCAAAATTTCCAGGGAAACTATGCCCACGACCCCCCCCCAAACCTCCCCCAAAGAATTCTTTCTATTTTTATGCCAAGAATAGCAATTTCAGCCATTTCAGTGTCTGGCTTGCTTTTCTAAAATATTTTTGACACATTTTAGAAGAAGTATAATTTTCCAGATTTTTTGCAGACTCAAGTAAATTTTTTCGCGAGACATCGGTTATATCATTCGATACCTCCATCAAATAGCTGGGGACAATTTTTTATTTATTGTGAAATCGCTCTTAGTTATGGAGAAATAAGCTGAAATGTGTGGGTAACCTGTATTTTGCCTACCTTTTCCAAATTTGTCAAGCGATTACTTTAGCCAGAAAGCAGTAATCGGGGCAACTAAAAAACATTCCTGGGTATATTTGTACAGAACTCATTTGTCAAGTAGCAGCCCTCCAGCTTGCATGGTGAATGCTCCACAATCTTTGGAAAAAAATTGGTCGTATTTTTGTAAAAACTACATTTTTCATAATAGCAGCCTACGGGATAGCTGTTGGAAGACGATCATCCATCGGATAGTTTGCCCCGGTGAGACCTTCAGATCGACTCCCTTAGTTTAATTTTACGGCTTGTGTAGTTCAAGAAATGATAGATTATTTGATTTCTGCAAAAATGACAAGTTTTCGACGCCAAAACAAGAAAATCGGCTATATCGCACGCTAGAGAGAGAGTTGCTTTAAGAAGCAAAAATGTGAAGCTCAACGAGATCTTTCAGTTGAGTATAGTAATAACTGTATAGTTGCTGCCAAACTTTCTGAAATTGGGAAAAACCGCCCTGATCGGAAATTTCGAATTTTTGAATCGGGATTGCGCGGAGGGTATTAGAACGCTAAAAGAACGTATTTCAGAATGTTTCGCCAAATTTCATCCTGATTTGTGCTGCCAACTAACAATTTGTGCCCAAAAGGAATCACCACCTTAAGATGAGTTATTGAGTTGTATAAGCGATCAGTGGACAATGAAAACGGGAGGATGCTTTTCAGAATTTTTCACTTCCACGATTTATTCTAGAGAGCGCTTTCAGAAGCTGCCAATTATCAATGCTTGCATTGTCCATTTACGTTATGAGAGCAAAATAAAATTTGTAAATCCCCGTATAAGCATAGGTGTACCAGGCTACAGTTTACCTCGTGTGATACTCTACGAGAAGGCCAAACCCCCACCCCGCCCTCCCCCCCCCCCCCCCCCCCCCCCCGAGATTCAAAATGAGAAAAATGCAAAAATTTTGCAAAAAATTTTTGCAATTTTCAAAACTTTTAAAAAATTTGAAAAATTGGCTAGAAATAGTTAAAAACGGTAAAAAATATGCTTAAAAACGCAATACGAGTGATTTTTGATTGGATTTATGTTGAAAATTTTGTGTCGAAAAAGGCCATTTTTAGCTGAAAAAATTTGGGTACAGTTTGCAATATACAGTTTTTTGTAAAAATTTCCGATTTTTCAGATTCCTCAAGCCAGATTTAGACTGTTTACTTTCCCAACCTCAAACAGGTGGTACACCCTATGCGTATTGGCTTTGCAGTCACAGTTGCGTTGCGTTTAGGGTTGACTGGAGACAATACTTAAAATGCTAAGTATTGTATAAAACCGTTTTGTGACTCTGATATTCGCACAGTCAAGAGTACATAATACATAAGAGTGTGATAAGTGTCACACTCTATGTTATGCTGAGCTGAGCCATGCTCTGCGCGGGCCACCCGCCCACCCCCCCCCCCCCCGCAATTGCGTACTCAGTGCCCCCTCGCAAAATGAGTACCTAGTACGCAATTGCGCATGCTCACTTTTTCCAATAGGAAGGGAACCCTCCCGCAAATGTGACCTATCATTCGTCAATTGAAAAATGATAGGTTCACTTTGCGGGGGGGGGGGGGGTCGAATTGTCACACTCTTATGTATTATGTACTCTTGGTACAGTGAACCCCACGCACTGCCTGTGCTGGGACAACGGAATTTTGGATAAGTCGAGCGCTCCAGCGGTCAAGTCGCCCGATCGATTCCTCCACGTGGAGCAACGTGGGCGGATAGCTATAGCTTAGCTCAGCTATCTGGCGAAGTAGACGGGCGCAACCCCCTCACCATCAGAGGAGCCGGTGGGGTGCGGTTACTCTCGAACCGCACTTCTCACAAAATGCCGAGCTGTTTCTTTTATGGTGGGTTCTCACCGGATAACCGGCGCTATAACCGGTCCAGAGACTAGTGGGTGACGAACCACGAATAAAAGTCCAGCTGCGCAGTGGCGACGCAGTCCGATCTTGCCGAGTATCCTTTGGTTTAGCGAACTGAATCTGTGATTCCCTCAATCCTGGGTCTCCGCGCCTAGAGGATGAATGTTAGTTAGGTTAGTCCAGTTCTAGGCGGAGTGCGTATAGGGTAGCCATGGCGCTCCAGGGCTCCGCCTGGTGATCCCTTATTTTTCCCTGAGGCTCTATGCTATATGGATACCTCAAACCTTTCTACTTCTCCTAATTTCGATGGTTTTACCGAAGAAGATCTAATACTGACTTGACGACTGATCAACTCAACCTTATGGACACTGAAGAACCAAACGTGCTGTCAACCGACTGTGAACTGAGAATAGCTATCTGGAACGTGAACACTATCTCCTCTCTAGACCGCCAGAATCTGCTCATGCGTGATCTAGAGACTCTCCGAGTCGACATTGCGTGCATAACGGAAGCAAGAATTCCAAACGTTGGTTCGATACAGCTGAGGGCTGACAGCGAAACCTACACAATCCATCACAGCGGGCATGACATCAACAGAACTGAAGATGTAGCAATAGTGATATCGAACAAGGCCAGCAAAGCGCTTCTTACCGTGGAATCGATCAGCGAAAGGATAATCATTGCCCTATTCCGTGGACAATTTCAGAATGTATCTGTAGTCGCCAGCTATGCTCCAACCGAAGTGGCCGACTTCCAGGAGAAGAACAATTTCTACCTTTGTCTGAGTAGCGTGATCCAAGACTGTCCTAAATCTGATGTGATGCTTGTCCTCAGTGACTTCAACACTGAGGTCGGCACTAACAGATCAGGATGGGAACGGACCATCGGATGCTTCGGAAGTTGAGTCATGAACGACAACGGACTGCGACTAGCCAGCTTCGCTGCTAATTACCACATGAAATTCATGAACACGTTTTTCCAGCACAAGCCGTGCCATAGGCTCACATGGTATAGCAATGCTGGAACTCAACCAAGATGATTGACCGAGATATTCTTGTGCGCCAACGATGGTCATCCTCTGTCCAAAATGTGCGAGTCCGCCGCGGAAGTAGCCTGCCCAGCGATCATGAGCTGGTGCTGGCTCGAGTCAAGCTTCGTCTAAGAGCCTCACACCAAAAAGCTTCAGTTGCCAGAAGAAACTGGATATCGACCTCCTCATGGATGTCGCCGTATCAAATCGATTCTCAGTCAAATTGGCCAACAGGTTTAGTGCACTGGCTAGCTCAGACGACCCAGCTGAAGCTTGGGAAGGGATAGAAGGTGCCCTGAAGGAAACTGCGGAGGAGGTTATTGGGTTCAGAGGCCCGAAACCTAAAACAACCCCTTTAAGCGAAACTACCATCTCGCTCTCAGAACAAAAACGCACGGCCGCTAACCCGTATCGACGGAAGGAGCTAACGAAGCAAGTACGAGCCTCTCTGAAAGTCGATAAGGAGCGCATGTGGAGAACGCCAGCTGAGAACATGGAAAGAGCTGCGGCCACTGGTAACAGCAGAAAACTGTTCTCTGCTAAGAGATGCAACTGGTCGACGTCCAGCAGTCAGCGAAAGCATTCTGGACGATGCTGGCCCAACGAATTCGATCCAAATCTGAAAGAGTAAAACAGTGGGCGAGCTACTACTCTCAACTGCTGAACCGCCCTAACCCGGCGACAGCAGATGCCGAACTCGACATGCTAGCTCACACCGCCACGGTGTCAGATGACATCCCTGCCCATCCACCATCACATGAAGAAATACTTAAAGCTATCAGAGTTCTGAAGTAAAATTGAAAGTAAAGAATTGGTCCCGCCGGGGATCGAACCACGGCCCTTCTGACTCTGGAGCAGACATGCTAACCACTACACCACGGGACCATCAGCTGAACTCCCATAGCAGGCTTATCAATTTTCCTATGCCTACTTTCATTTCCCTTACATCTCCCCCGGGTTTCAATTAAGACGCGTCCCGCGGCTTACTCAACTCGGAATCGAACCGAGAGCGCATCCAGCGCAGGGCATTCTGAGCCCAAGGGATCCGTGCTCCCCCAACACACGTTCCAGATCCAGACCCCTATTAGGTCCAACCAACCAGAAGCAGCTACTGGGGGACCGGAGACAGGAGTCCAATCCGGGTCCTCCTGGCAGCCTCGCCACATGTAGCGCTTCTACCAGGGCTGGCGGACCAAGACGAAACCGAGGACACGCCCGAACGGGTGGCGTTAGGCACCCTTGTACCCACGAAACCAGGACCTAGAAGAGAGAAGGGAAGAGGGAGGTTCAGCTTTTTCACTCACCATTGAAAGTAAAGAATTGGCCCAGCGGGGATCGAACCACGGCCCTTCTGATCCGGAAACAGACATGCTACCGCTACACCACAGGGCCATCAGCTGAACTCCCATTGCAGGCTTATCAATCTTTCCTATGCCTGCTTCCCTTACATCTCACGCCACATGTAGCGCTTCTACCAGGGCTGGCGGATCAGGAAGAAACCAAGGACAAGCCCAAACGGGAGGCGTCAGGCACCCTTGTACCCACGAAACCAGGACTCAGAAGAGAGAAGGGAAGAGGGAGGTTCAGCTTTTCACTCACCATTGAAAGTAAAGAGTTGGCCCAGCCGGGGATCGAACCACGGCCCTTCTGATCCGGAAACAGACATGCTACCGCTACACCACAGGGCCATCAGCTGAACTCCCATTGCAGGCTTATCAATCTTTCCTATGCCTGCTTCCCTTACATCTCCCCCGGGTTTCTTTAAGGTACTGGTATCGCTTTGTGTAAATTCGACCCTACAAGCTTCAATTCTTTATGAAAGTGGATGAAACTTTCCAAATACCTTATTTTCGTGCTCTTTCACATTCTGGGACCAGTCCCGGATTTTTAGGTTTAAAGATGAGAAAATTTTGGTTTTTGCCCTTATTCGCTCAGTACATAGTTGCTACACCGGATTGGTTGTTATGGCGGGAAAGAGGGACCAATATGAACATTTTTGCTTTTACAACTTTTGAGCTACCTCTAGTGGTTAAGGCAGTATAAGCCAAAAACGATTTTTGGGGTCAAAAAATGGCCGTTTTTGACGAAATCAGTTTTTTCAAAATTACTGCCAAATCTTACAGACAATTTCGGCTTATTTATACTCAATCGATACACCGTCCAATTGCGCATTTTATCAATGCCTATTCGCTGGAGTTCGTTGCTTTAAGCTAGGAAATTCGCCGAAAAACCATTTTGGCAAAATTGTGATTATTTTGTTTTGAACATTGATTTCTCAAAAACTGACCAACGGATTCGCGTGATTTTTGGCCAAATTAAAATTCGCCCTATTGGGGAGGGTCATTTTTCTTGGTTTGAGCTAAAACGTCTCCAGTTGTGAGAAAACTGAATAGAAAGTTGCGAAATTTCGTGCCATCGCGCATTTGCCGGATTTTCTGGAGTACTGAGACTTGTTGAGCCAAATCCAAAAAAATGTCCCTCGGCCCACATGTCCTTCATATCATGGTTCAAGAAAAAATTTTCGCCGATTCTACAGTTTTGAGAAATCGATGTTCAAAAAATTTTGGTCTATATTCAGTCTGTCAGATGTCAGCATGTCGGAAGTTTTTTGCTATTTTTTGCTAATTTTGCTAGTTTCGTAAGCACATGTTAATGTACAGATTATAAGCTTTAAAACGATGTATAAAGCTCTTTCCAACTCCCAAAATTGCGAAAGTTATAGCGTTTCGAAAAATCACCACAAAAGCACTGCACAAAAGGATACCAGCACCTTAAGACGCGTCCCGCGGCTTACTCAACTCGGAATCGAACCGAGAGCGCATCCAGCGCAGTGCATTCTGAGCCCAAAGGATCCGTGCTCCCCTGACACACGTTCCGGACCCCTTTAGATCCAACCAACCAGAAGCAACTACTGGGGGACCGGAGACAGGAGTCCAATCCGGGTCCTCCTGTCAGCCTCGCCACATGTAGCGCTTCTACCAGGGCTGGTGGACCAGGAAGAAACCAAGGACAAGCCCGAACGGGAGGCGTTTTTTTCATCAACGCGACCACCCTATTTTGAGAAAGTTTTTTTCACACCTGCTTGAAAAATCGAGTTTCTATAAGCATTCCGCCGGCAATAAAAATTTAGATAGTTTCAAGCCCTGTTCGAGCACTGCATTCAAACGAATCCAGAGACGGCAGTAATTCGTCGGCGGAAATGCCGTTTCATAAGGTGATAGGGCAGATTCTGCGCATTCAAATAACGTATAGTTTATTCTGTCTCAGAATCAACTCTTGCTTGTAGAAATCAATTAGTTGATTTTCTGTAGAAGTTTATCAAAAGATCGCACGTTTTCCAAATTTGACGGCTTCTAACTTTTACTGGGTGCATCGGGGACCCTTCAATGCTTTATACGGAATGTAGAGCAATTACTTCTCTATCGATTGGTGGTAGTCCCATCTCTCTACATGTTCTCAGTAAAAACTGGCAGCCAAAATGTGAAATCGGTCATTTTCAACCGTTAGTCCGGATTTTTTATAAGTTTATAATTTATAATTTTTTTAGAAATTTATACATAGTTTTAAAGCTTCTAATCAGGACATTTACATGAGATTGCGAAACTATAGTACGACCAAAAAATGTGTGTACAAATTTTCACCGTTTATAGCAAATTAACCTTTGAAGTAAACCCAGCAATGTATATATTTTTAGAATCGAGATTTCGAAAATCCGGGAAAATCCTGAATTCCGCGTTTCATTTACGGAAAATTCAAGATTTTTATTGGTCCAATTTTCATCGCAATAAAATTTCGTTTCCATGATCAATAGAGCAGGCCCCGCTGCACATTTTTGCTCTTACTTGATTTTCACGAAAATGCGCCCATTTTCCGGAATTCCGGGTTTTCAAATTTCCCAGATTTTAAAGATGGGTAGCATTCGAAAGCTCCTGATGGGCTAAACAACTTTTGTAGTAGAATGAACTCTTTAAAACGCATTCAGTTTCCGGAATTAGCGAAAACAGGAAATTCCGGATTTCAAATTGTATTTCTACTGGTCCATTTCATTATTTCCCTATTGATTGCGCGCAGTTGGGTAGCTCGTTGTACGTAATCTGTCGCCGCCGTGGGTAACCCAGGCGGTTGTTTGTATTTATTCCACGTGCTGTACTTTATTCATTAAGGTGGTGGTATCCTTTTGTGCAGTGCTTTTTTGGTGTTTTTTGAAACGCTATAACTTTCGCAATTTTGGGAGTTGCAAAGAGCTTTATACATCGTTTTAAAGCTTATTATCTGTACATTCACATGAGCTTACAGAACTGGCAAAATTAGCAAAGAAATAGCTGAAATTTTCGGACATGCTGACATCTAACAGGATGAATATAGACCAAAAGTTTTTGAACATCGATTTCTCAAAACTGAAGAATCGGCCAAAAGTTCTTGTTGTGCCACAATATGAAGGACATATGGGCCGAGGGACGTTTTTTTGGATCTGGCTCAGCAGGTCTTAACGGTCGAGAAAATCGGCCAAATGCACAGTAACACGAAATTTCGCAACTTCGCATTGAGTTTTCTTGCAACTCAATAAGTTTTAGCCAAAACCAAGAGAAACGTCCCTCCGCAGAAGTGCGAACTTCGATTCTGCCGAAAATCTCCGGAATCCGTCGAGTAGTTTTTGAGAAATCGATGTTCGAAACAAAATAATCGCTGTTTTGCCAAAATGGTTTTTCTGCCAAATCTCTAGCTGAAAGCAATAAAGTCCGGCTAATAGGCATTCATAAAATGTGCATTTGGATGATGTATCGATTGAGTATAACTAAGCCAATTTTGTCCTTAATATGTGGCAGTAATTTTGAAAAAACTGATTTCCTCGAAAATGGCCATTTTTTGACCCTAAAAACAGTTTTTTGCTTATACTGACTTAACCACTGGAGATAGCTCAAAGGTTGTAAGAGCAAAAATGTTCATTTTCGAGTCCTCTTTCCAGCCATACCAACCAATCCCGTGTCTTGTCTACCTACTGGGAGCTTAAGGCCAAAAACTAAAACATTCTTATGTTTTGACCTAAGAATACGGGACTGGTCCTAAAATGTTAAAGAGCACGGAAATGGGTTATTTCGTAAGTTTTAGCCCTTTGCGTAAAGGATTAAAGCCGTAGCAGTCAAAAATACCCGAAAGGAAACCAGCACCTTAAATGGCCCGGTTGTCTTCAGCTTTACTTTATGACCTTTAGCAATTTTTTGTTTGATTCTAATCCCTGTGGTAGCTAGATAGGATTCTGGGAATAGCCCGGAATTAATTGATAACTGAGCTTATAATTTGTGCGCGTGTTCCCACAATTTTCTCTAGGCTCCCCGTTGGCTTCCGCCAAAATTACCCACCCCCTGGCGCGGTTTGTCAGTGTAGAGATTTAGACTATACGATCTCTGAACACACAATTTAATCACAGAAATAAACTTGTAAAAAGTACGCTCTTAAAGCGTGACTCCCGACAAGCGAATTTCTGAAAGTCTCGAAGATTGCAAAGGTTCTCTGAGTGTGCGCATGCCAAGACACCTAACGTCAGATTACCCTAGCCTAAACCAGAACGGACCAACCTACTTAAAAATATACCTTTACTTGACAAAAATTGAGTTTACTAGCCAAGAACGAAAGAAAATTAGCACGGTTCAGAAAAATGCAACTAGTTCAATAATGCTACAAAATTTCGGCACCCAGAACAACTTTCAAACAGGACACTACAACAAAAGAAACAAACCGGACAAAATAGACGCAAGCCGAACAAAAGGCGTCACCGCCCTCCCAAATAACTAGAGCGTGGATAATTGCACAAAACGGCCCGTCTACTCTCAACAAAGGTCACTCCCCGACTGACTAATGCGCGCCCAATTTTGAATCAAAAGGAGAATTAGCTAGTCCGGCCTTGGACCGTACACAGAAGTAACAAGTTTGTTTGACCGTTCATGAATTTGTCAGTACATTTTTAAATTCAAGTGAAGATGACGAAAATACAAATTTATCGTGAAGTTAGCAGTACATTCTATAATTTCAAATGGAAATAACTCTCAAACTGACTGAAATAATCCACATCAGCGTTGTTTGAGCCGCCTGGACTAAAGATCTCCTCCAGTCGGGTTCGCGTTTCATTGTGCCAGTCCTAGTAATGGCGTTGAATCCGGTGGTTTAACTCCCCGACTCAACCCATTACATCGAGGTCACCTTTGAAGGGCTCTATAGAACGATGTAAGCAATATTGCGCAAAACGCATTTGTCTTTTTCTCGGAGCCATTGGGAGTACAAAAAAGTAAAATGGTCGCAAAATCGGCCAGAACGCGACCCCCCCTCCTTATATAGACTAAAGTGTCTTCTTTAGAAGAAACGAGGATATATAAGGACATAGCAAAAATGTATAAGATTATTCATGGTCTGGTATAACTGCCATTTGATAATTCTTTGAATACATTCGAAATCCTGGGATGCGAGGACACTCTAGGAGTTGTTGAGGAAAAGAAGAAATTTAAACGATACGAAATATTTTGGAATTTGGAATTCTCTAAATATTTTCGTTGTTTCAGCAGAAAATCTAAGTTGAAATTTTTAAAACCCGTCTCGCTGCTATTTCATCTTCAAATTTCAGCAAGAGGCGGGGATTTGCATCTGGATATCGGCCCAAATTGCTCCTTTCAACGTACCATGTGTGTAATGATGCGTTTATATAACGTTTATATTTGTTTGCCATTTATATGCTTATTAGTAATACTAATACACTGTTACTATATATACTTTGGTTGGTTGATTAAACTACTACTGCTACTACTGCTACTACTACTACTTTTACTGGTACTACTACTATTGCTAAAGCTAAAATTTCTTATTTATGGGATATAAGATTTGGATGCGCAATGCCGTGGCACTAGATAAACAACGGCATGCTCACTGCTTCGGAAGTACCTCTCGCTAGTTCCTTATCTGTTTCAAAGTGTTTCCAACTGCTCCACGCAAGTTCAATTCTTCACATTGTGTTTGCTTAATTTTTGAATAGAGAAAAGATGACGTTATTTTGAAAATAAAATGAAAAATAGTAATTGTAATCGGTGCATTTTTATTGTTGTGTAATATTTGTGATTTTCCTGCAGAACTTCATTGTTATTTCATTCATGCAATATTAATCAAAATCTCGTCTATGAACCTCCGTTAGCGCAGTGGTTTCGTACTGCTGCGCTATAAAGTGGAGGATCATGTCAAGTCTAGAGCTTGGAAAAAATAAGTTCTAGCATCCAATTTCTGCTATCCCCCTGCTGGCAATTCACCGAGATTCCAAGGGGTGGCCGCCTTAGGGTGGAGCTGCCGCGGTGGGCTTATTGCATAAGCAGCAATAGGCACATCGCCGGCCTTGTCAAACGCCTCGGTTAATTGCGAAGGCAATTAGTCGGTGTCAGTTCCCCTCCCCAGTCAAAAATCAAATTCGTGCAGTACTGACACCACTCCTAACCGGCGTGAGCTAACTGGAGTGAGGCGAACTAAAAAAAAAAATCTCGTCTACAAAACATTTGTGAGTTGTGACCATGTTATTCTGGTCAGAAGATAACAATTATAAGTACTTTTCTAACAGTGATACAGTCACTGCCACTACTGTTCTTATTCTCAACGTTCTTCTCTATTTAATTCAAAAATCGTCGCATCTCCCACTGGAAAAACACAGTGAGCGGGTTATTTTTATGCTGGGATTTAGGACAAGATCTTCTTTAAGCGGCGGTTTAGGTTCTTCTTCTTCAGGTGCTTTCGGTGCCGGCTCCGGTGTCTGTGCAATTTCAGACTTTTTTGTTGGGTTACTCTTGCAGTCTCTATAAAATTCGTTCTGCCAAACTTTTATTTTCTTGTAAGCTTTTCTGCAGATGAATCTGAAATTATTATGATATAAAGACAATACAATTTAATATGGAACAATAAACGTTCAGTATGAAGTGTTCAAATAGTGTCTGTGCTTTTTAGGATTTAGCAATCCGCAGTCATAGACTAAATCGAAAGCTCCAAAAGAAAAGTTCCAAATTACCATCAATGTGGTCAAATCTAAAGCCTGGTTCACACGGGTGTCTTATGTCTTATGTCTTGTCTTTTGTCTTATATCTTATGTCTTAAGGCGTTCACACTGGTGTTTTATGTATTATGTCTTATGTCTTTTTGTCTTAAAGCAGACTTGGGCTAGGCCCAACTATTGAATTATGTCTTAAGGGATAAACCAATCACATTGCAGCTGATCTAGGCATTGTCAAGTTGATTGGATGAAAAGATGCTGCCTAAGACAAGAGACATAAGACAGCAGTGTGAATGGTTCTGTCTTGAGACTTAAAACATAAGACATGAGACATAAGACAAAAGACATAGACATAAGACATAAGACACCAGTGTGAACCAGGCTTAAATGTGTTTGTTTCCAGCTGTTGCTCAAGAGAGTCTCTTTCCACTGGAGCACAGGACGCGTTAGCACCTGAAAGCTTCGTTTTGATGTATAATATTTGGCCTGCGCCTACCTATGTTGCTAGCTGCTATCAATCAATTCACCCACTAGATTAGAAATGAGATCCAATTAGCTATTAATCTAACTGCACTACTTGATTTACCCAGGATCGCAACTGCATCCCATTCTTTGAGTATGAAACATTTTTTGGGATTTGCACTTGGGGCGCGCCTTAGTGTTACCAAGACCACATTTGATGGGATATCCTGGTGTGTAGCGGCGCTTGCATTTCTGTGCACACTTTACTGCACACATATATCGAAAGAAAAAGCTTTCCTCACAGAAGCTGTCAGTGTCATAGTTGGTACCTGAAACATCAGAAAAGTTATATGCTTACGATGGCTTTCATTCATTATTCCATTCTTTGCTCAACATCACAAATTTTTTGAACAACATTCATAATCAAGACAAATAATATTTAGATATAACAAATCGTTGCCATTCATTATGGGAACTATTTGTTTGTATTTCATTCGATCGAAAAGCATTAGCCTGCTTTTCATTCGATATTTTGAATGCCCTAAAGCCGATTCACGCTCCAAAGGATCAACGGAGAAACGGAGCAACGGAGAAATAGTTCAAAAAGTCGTGTATCACCGGTTCATACTTACGTAAGCTGTGAACGGAGCAACGGAGAATTGGCAAAACGGATGAATAAAAACGGAGAAACGGAGAAAATTATCAAGTTAAATTTTGTAAAAGTTTTGAAAAAATATTTTAAATATTTTAAATATTTCAATATTTAAAGAAATAATCTAGTTTTAAATAATTAACATTATTTTCGTCCGTTTCTCCGTTTTTCCGCTTTTCACTTGCTCCGTTCCTCAAGCGCTAGCCCTCAACCAATCGGAAGGTTCGAGTTGAATCTCCCTTTCTCCGTTCTCCGCTTGTCCCTTGTTCCATTGCTACTATCAAGCATGAACCTGGAAAACAGCGAAATGTGTCCGTTTCTCCGTTGTTCTGTCGGAGAATGAACCGGCCGTTTGTACTTAATACGTTGGTCGTAAAAACTAGTGGCTCAGTTATCAATATTACATGAAAAGACCCAATGAAACACAAACAAATAATCGAAAATCGGAATCAGTCGCATCAAGAGCTTACAGTTAGAAGATCATCCTATAAACTAGGTCCCACAGAGACATGCATTGATTATTATTTTCATCAAATATGTACTACAGCAGTATCATTTATATCTCCTGTTATTGCACACTATACTTTTCCGAGTTGGGCGTCCACGAAGGGAAACCTTGTGGATTAAACCAACGGTTCACTACACGATTCGGTGAAAGCAGCGCAGACCCGTCTGTTCCGACAGTAGCCTTGCCTCGGGTACTTACATTATGCAATTATTCAATGCCAGACCATGGACCCTCAGCAGATTTGGTCTGGTGTTACCCCTACTTGCGAAGGCAACTACGGTGTGGCGCCAACAAAAAATATGTAGTAATGAATGGAAAACTAAATTTCAGCCTCGGTAGCAGAGTGGCTTTTTACTCAACTCAACTCGTACTGTTGAACAAGTAAAAGTTGTAACTCTAGTATATTTTCTGTCATAAATTCTTTGAGAGTTCAGGAAGGGCCGCTTCCGCGTTTAGTTGCCGAGGTGCGCTAATCACACAGCCAGTGATTGGCGAATTTCCATCCTGCGGTAATTGTGAAGGCTACTTTTCGGTTGCAGCCTATACCACCACCCACCCAATCAAGACTGAAATTGTCCTACCTATAGTAAGAGTGTGATCATAGTCAATCCAGTTAAAGTATTATGGTACTGAACAATTGAATGTGGTATATCTATCAGCACGCTTCCATTCCATATAGTGCTGGTGTGGAGATGTTTTTCTTAAGTATAAGGCAAAACAATAGGTTAATTACGTTTAAATTTATTAAACTTAGTAAACGTTGGCGCTTACTGTCAACTAAATCCCTGCACCCTTGGTTTACCCATTCGTCTGTATAGTCCTTTTTTTCTCTCTGCCAATCAGAAACTGAAACACACGAAACTTTGACAAAACACTGAAAACAAAAATAAGAATCAGTACGCTACAGATGCCGGTATGGTAACCGCTAAGGCTTCAGTATTCAAACTGGTTAGGTGTGTGGTAAGCAAAGGTTTTGAAATACAGAAGCCTCAAAAATATGTTCAACGCAAATTTGTGATTTCTTCGAAACTATAGAGACTGCCAGATCAAGTTTCTGAGAAAACACTTGTTAAACTCATTGAGAATAAATTGCTATGTCGTAGAACTCAGACAATTTCTTACATGCGGAAAGATCACAATTGCTTCGTTTAAAAAACTTCGGACTGCAGCTGCTGGCAAAGGATATAATTGCTGACAGCAAAAGCGTAGCAAGGAGCGGAGCAGAGCGCATCTCTGAGCACAAGGTGAAGCAAATTTCTTTGCACTGCCAAAGATTTCTTTTCTTTGCTTAAAGAAAATGTAGAAATAACGTTTCCTTGATTACGTAATTTATCCGATCATCCAAAAAGTTCAAAATTGGCCATAAAAGGTCTGTAATGGTGTGTGTTTTCTGCATTTGGAGCTGGTTTATCTTTATTTGTTTGCAGCATGGAAGTAATGGTAGCTTAGAGAAGTAAATGTTTTGACAGCAGAAAAATTCAAATAAGGAACAATTTCATTCCTACGTATATACTGTTCTCGAATTGTGTAAGATCAGTAACCATCTGACAACCTGAGTAAGGCAATTTTGCGGAAACTTGCCGAACGCTGATGTCCGAAGCCGTCATTCAAAAGCAAAGCTGAGAATGGGAGGATCCTCTTATCCCGCCCCAGCCCACGAGATTTTCCATTTCACCGTCTCATGCCATCCCACTTGTCCGAACTGGGTTTTTACCATCCCATATAATTCCACTTGCAGTATTTGACCTTAAAATTGCTGTAGCATTAAAATTTGAATTTTGGCTTGATAACTTGAGCTAGGGTTGTTAATTTACAGGTAGGAGGAAATTACTTTTTACACTTGTTTTTAACACTGTAAAAAGTGTTAAAAAGTGTAAAAAAGTTATAAAATGTAAAAAAGTTGTAAAAAACTTTTCAACACCCATTCATTTCCAAAGGTTCTTCTGGCATAGTGGCTCTTTACTCTTTACAGAGAGTTCCTGCATACTAGTTACGTTGACCATTAGCTGTTTGCTTGGGCTTTATATTTGGGAGGCGTTGCAAAAGATTTTCCTAAGCAAGCACCGTCCTAGGAAGCTACTCAGGAGGTTACCATTTGTGCATCTGGGTGAGGGGGAATGCATAATTGGGCCGTTTTAAAGTTTTGTCAAGTTTAGCTGGCATTCCACTAATTTAGAAAAATGTTAGGAGTTGTGGACAATCCTCCTAACTTAGGAGAATCTTCAGCAACAAAAGTTTTCCAAAGCACCTAAGCTGATCTTAGGAGCAATCCCTCGCTATCAGGATATCAGGAGCAAATAAAACTGAAAAGTTTGGCTTTTAGATTAGATTAGAAAAACATACCAGAAAATATGTAGTATTTCAGGAACCTTAAATTCAAGAAACAGTAAAAATATGCTTAGATCAAACACCATTGATATGTAATGGAAGTAACGAAATGACTGCACACAAAATATATTTTAAAATACATTGTGATGTGTACACTTCCATAAAGCAAAATCTAAACTTAGGTAGCAAATAACAATCAATTTCTACCGAATACGATGACAACACAACAAAATAGGTAAAATGGTTGTGCGAAAATAAACACAAACAAACTACAAAATAAGAAAATTAATATACAAACATGTCATCTGCTACCTTATTGTTAGTAGTTGTTTGTTTGTCGTAGTTGATACCTTATACGAAAACGAGTAGATAAGTAAACACATCATCTTCTCATAAATGCAAATCACAAAATACAAAACGCAATTAGTTTAATTCAAATCCAAAGTACATTGATTGAAACCAGTAAAACAAATACAGCAGCAATATACACCTAACTTAAATTGTTGCTTAATGTTTTGATTTCATTTGTGTTCACGTCAACGAAGACTGCCAGCGCTCCATGCATTTGTGTGATTGAGTGGAATTGTGGTAACTTTACTTTTTGTGCAGAATGCAAGTCTGAATTTAACGTACTTCACTGCATACACGAATATGCTAAATGTTTAGGAGGACCAGTGACTCCGAGTCTCTGCTAATGTCAACAAAACGAAGAAACGCTGGCAGGACTACCAGCGACAGAGTAAGACTGGCTACAACTAGTACAGTTTTTGTCACCTGTATTTCTCCTGCAAAATGATTCGCATTACCAACTTTGGATGACTCAGAAGAACTGAATCTTAACAGAAACAGTGCGAACACGACAATAGTATAAAAGACAAAGCTAACGACACCCCCAGCCATCTGCCAGATCTGAATTAGCTCCGAATAAAATTGTGACATAACATCTGCTGGGGAGCACCTCCAACTATGTGAGTTCGCGAGTTTCTTATTGATATGAAAACTCCAATCAAACAAAACGATGCCCATACTAGATAAGTTGAACCAGTAAGACAATATAAATAAAGCCAAGTAAATATTATATATTTGCGAAACATCAATACCGATAAAAGTCTGTCAAACGCTAAAGCCAGAATCATGGACACAGAAATGAGAGGAGACAAACTCTTCAAAGAAGGAACAATAAAAGCCATGCAGGCACGCGGTGTATACTGGTAATGGGCATAAGCTGGAATCAGTTGAAGAATCATGCCGCGAATTCCATCGCCAAGGAAAGACATGCCAACAAGCAAATCAGCAACTAAATGTACAACAGCTAGATAAAACGTTTATTGCAAACCTTGCAGTTAATTCAACTAATAATTGCTGGGCACCAATAGTGCACAAAGTTGGGTAGAAAATAATAATCTCATTCTGCCGACCTAGAATTCACATGCTGAACTACCTATGTCAAACAAACAACACTCAGACTTAGTGGCATAAGCGAGACATAACAATATCACCCCTAAAAGGGGTAATATTCCGTCGTTGAGCCGTTTATTTATCTTCGTTTAAAAACTTACATCCTAGCCCCTAATAACCGATCTGTATTATTCAGGCATATTAATTGGATCTCGAATCGCGGATTGCCCAAAAAGAATAGGCAGTCTGAGATTAGCTAGGGGATAAGCTTTATTTTTAGCATCGAACGTCGAGGAGGAGTTGCTAACAGATCGTTGCTAATCCTAATCTGATTTGGTGCAATTTCAATTTGATATTGTATTGTATAAATTTTGTGTAAGCGAACCCACACTAATCGATAATAGCTGCGGAGGATTCGAGAAACAAGTAACGCCACGGCGTATTTTTAAATTTCAATGCATTTATTTATTAAAACTCATTGAAACTTCTGCAATTGGGTTAGTTTGGATTCCTCTAAAAGCTAAAGAGCTATCTTCATCAAATTTTGTTGCTTCTAAAAAATAAATATACTAGGCCGTGTGTTAAACATAGGAGAAACAACAGAGCCTCAGACACAGACAATTCCGTTCCAGCGGAATAAAAATTTGCAGAGTAACTGTTAATAGCAAAGTAGCATTAGCACACTAATTGCCACATTAATGGCAAAGCTACGGAATTGATATACCTAATCAGTTTCGTAAACCAACAGACTTAAATATACCTACCAGCTAGAGTACACAAGTTGAAGAATTGCTTCGTATGAAGAGAATTTTTCATATTAATAACTGTAACTAGTAGGGTGTTAGTAACCATTGTGAATGTTCCAAATGATATTTAGCAAACATTTTCAATAAAGTCGTCATGGTTTCGTTGCTTCCCTCCATGAGTGCAGAAATATCTTGTAGTGCAGAAATATCGTGTGTAGCCTATCACGTTGTTTAGTTTGATTAGTTAAAATTTGTGATTTGTTAGTCAGACCTGGGGCATTTGAAGTAATCTCTGCTATCGGATTGCAGGACATTGGGTCATATATAATTTCCGTTAACGCCAGCATAAAACTGTGTCACAGTTAATTACGAATGATCATAGCTTCAGTTAGTGCTATCAAGGTTACACAGATCATTTCGTTGTTTCAAGAAATCAAGCCACTAATCAACTCAATGCATGGTTGAGCTACGTATGCATATGCACTATCACTAATAAAGAAAACATGCAACCCTTTGCAAAATTTTGTAATAAAACTAATTTGCATATTGTGCATGCAAAAAATGATACATAGCCAGGCTTCTGTTAAACATGGGCTGCCGCCGGAATAAAACAAAGACAAAGTTTGCCTACATTTAACGCTTCAGACAATTGCAAGTTGTTGCTTTATACAGCTATTCGCATATTTCAGTACAAAATTTCTTTCTTTCTTTCTTTTATTTCTTTCCTTTTCTTTTATTTTCTTTCTTTTCATTTCTTTCTTTTTTTCGGTTTCTTGGTTGCCTGCTAAAAATGCTTGACAGAAAGATATATAAAGTTACACACAAAGGTCAAACGTGTGCCTTGTGGGCTTTAAAGCATTAAAATATGCGCCTTAGATTGTTGCTAGGTTGTCAAAATGAAGGTGTGCTCAAAGAAGAAACGAGGCAGGGTGCCTGTTATAAGCAAAGGTTGATGTAACCAGAATGACAGCTGCTTAATTTATGACAAAGTCCGGTAGTGCTAGTGAAATTGTTAGTGGAAAGGCTTTCTTTCATTTTCTTCCATTTTCTTTCTTTTCTTTCTTTTTCTTTTTTCTTTAATTTCTTTCTTTCTTTTCTTTAAACGGAAATATTAACATCAGATTAAACATTTACAGGTGATGAATAAACAATTCTGCTTTGTGTCTTCAACTTCAACTTGGGGCAATTCTCATGAACTTGTGAATGCATGGTCAACTTGCATATGCAAGTTAGAATTCAAGTATTTCATAAACCCTCAAGTGGTACTTGCGTACTTGCGCCTGAACTGTTAGCTGCATTCCCGCAAGACACAAGTTCTCGGATAACACTTGCGGTGAGAATCGGCTTCACAAAAATTGTTAGTACTTGTTTGGAACTTGCTGTGCAAGTGGTTCAGTTTGTTGTTAGTAAGCGTTTTCTTTTTATTTGTAGGGTTTCGATTCTACTTTCACCTTTCACTACATTCTGTAGAATTTAGAAATTCAATAAAGATAATTTGATTTTAAGTGAAGATTTGCAAGGTTCGTGAATGAGTGTTTGAATGTCTGATAATCCTACCGCTTATCCGCTAACCAACTTAAACATCAGACAACACAGCCCTAGCCTAAATGTTACGGACTAATTGGTTTCAAACAGATATACAAAATTTGAGAAAGGATTCAAGAATATAGAAAATTCACACAAATTCAAATTACGTTTCTCAAACCGAATAATATTACAAAATTCGGACAAGCACCAAGAATCGCTCAAAAATGACAACAAGGGGGGAAACCCCAAAACCCAAAGAAGGGAATTTCTGACCGAACTACCCCCGAATTTCCCAAAGTTGAACAAACCTGGAAGTACGTTGACACGGTAATCGCATAGGCGGCTGAAGACCGCCGACTTACAGGATTCCCCAACTAAGACTGACTGTGAATTGCGCCCAAAATCAAAGAATTTGAGAATTAGCTAACTCCGGCCTTGGACCGTACACGCAAGGAGAATTTTGATTGAATTTATATTAAGGTTAGCACCCACTTTTGAATATTTTATAGTGAAATCAAGGAAATATTCTACAACTCATTACATCTCGTTTTCACGTTTTCACGTTTACTTATACTTTGCAAAATCTTAAAATTTATTGCAGATTTACCAAAATTTTAGCATCTCTTTCCACTGACCAATAAAGTGTCAAGAAGCTGAAAAGCTTTATGATACACTGACAACAGGAACTTGTATCACAAGTGCAGGTAGATTAGTTTAATTACCAGTTCAAGTTAGTTTTTGTGAAATTGGAACCCGGCGTGTTATAACATCGGACTTTTTGTTCACTTTGAATCATTGTTTCGCTAAAATGTGTAGTTGAATCGCAGGATGATGATTCCGAAACGCTAAAATCTGGACAAAATCCTGCGCAAATCCTGGCAGACTGGATTGGATAACTTAATACTGTTAAAAACAGCAGAAGTTGAAGGTAGGGAACTAGAACCGCGGTCTTCTTCTCATTGCCTATAGCCAGTGATTGCTTTAGTGGAAGGAGCCTTAATCGTGGTAAGCTATGGTTTTGGTTAACATTTGTTGGAAACTTTAATATATTAAATCATGACGTTGCATATATAACTGTTAGTATTTAATTTCAAAAATTTGATAATTTTGCCTGCTTCAGAAGGTCGAATTTCTGTTTGTTTTGAGGCTATTAATCAGCCAAACTTTGATTACTTTTCTGCCTGGAATAATGATTAAGTAACCTTCTTTTATTTATTTGCCAAAGAAAACAAAGCATCCGATTCCAGCGGTATTCTTGCTTCCATAGATATGAGAATGAAATGATATGATATTACCTACTGTTTTAGTTTTAGTCTAACCACGAACGACCTTTATAACTTAACTATGTTTAATGCTGACTTGCTGCCTGTTAATGCATAGCCAACTTGTCAATACTGACCAAAATGATGCGTCCTATGTTGCTTTTAAATTGACAATGCAATGGCACCAAAACATGACTACTGACTATTAAAAATGTGACCAATGCATAAACTCAACCGAACTGGAATGTTTTCTACGATATATATATATATATATATACACATATATATATATACGTATAATACATATACGTGTACACATATAATATGTATATATATATAGGTGAAAAGGTAAACGGTTGCCTCTGGAGAAGTCTCCCACCCTTGCAGGGTATGGGGCTGCCGGTGCTCATCCTCATTGCCCTTAAGCCAGGAGTGCCACCTCAAATTATGACTGGAACCGTGGAGGAGGGGCCAGCTCCTCAAGGCAGATGCCCTACGCAGTCTCCTGTTACCTTCCCACATTCGTGGTACCCATTTACCGACCAATTAAGGATGGATAGCCGGGTTGGCTAGAGGCCACGGTGAACCGATATGTGTTTAGTCCCTTGGTCAAGAGAATTTGTGAAAGCCTTGTGGCAGCGGGAATTCGAACCTCGGACTATCGGATCCAAAGTCGAGCGGCCTCATGAAGGCATACACACTCACACACTCACACAAACACAAACACATACACACACACAAACACACACACACAAACACACACACACCCACACACACGCACACACACACACACACATACACACACATATATATAGCTCGTTTTGACGGGCGCTTCGTGAGTAAGGTCCGCTTTTGTGATTTGGCTATGTCGGTTGAATGACAACATTTGTTTCTGACGTTGTTCCACTATACTGCAAGATATAGGCCGTGCTATACTTTCACATGTGTTCTTCAATTTGTTCGTTAACTCCTACCATGTGTATGCAAACAGCAGTTTTCCTGGCTGTCATGTAGTTTTCAAAAATTGTAGTTTGGGGTCACTGGTCCTATCCGTCGGAACTAGCGCGAAGTAAGTTTTTTAGAGTTAGAGAGCTTATTGCTGCTAGACCACATGCAATTTGTTTAATATATAATTTTTGGGATCATAACAAACCTGCTGGCCAAAAATGAGGTAAATCCCAAAACCAGCTCTGAGATATGACCCCTCGAAGTTTGAAAAATCGCCGATTTTGAGCCAAAACAGCTATTAATTCAACTTTTAGCCGCCATAGCCTACTTGCATGAAAAGATATTGAGCTAATATTTCAGTTTTTTCGGGTTTTCATCCGCATTTTGGAGGTAAAAAAATTGAAAAAGAATAAAATTCCAGATTGACTGAAATTTTAATTCAAAACATCGTCCATGGTACCTACATTATGACTGCGACCCCAGACTACAATTTTTTAAAAGTCATGATGGTCAGGGAGAGAGGTTAATGAACAAATTGAGGAGCAAATGTAGAATGAAGTATAGTACGGCTATATCTTGTAGTATAATGGAACTAAGTTAAGAATCAAAAGTTGCCATTCAACCGACATGGCCAAATCACAAAATCAGACCTACTCAGGAACCGCTCATCAAAACAAGCAGAAGTTTACTCAGAAACTAACTCATATATGTCACCGTAAAATTGTATAAAACGGAATTATGTATAAATCCGTCTTGTTTCAGGAAATTCCTGAAATGTTCAAGAATTTTATATAACTCTTGTTATGATCTCCAAATTATACACGATTCTGTCTAATCTTAGCAATTATTCATAATTCCTGAATACATTCACTAATTTTGCATAATTCCTGAACCTTTTCAGGAATATTGTAGAATTCTTGAATTTTTCAGAAATTTTGACCTAGCGTATGCAAGACACAATGACTATTACTGAAAACGATATCATAATTTTAATCATAATTTTAATATCCAAAATTTTATACGCTTCATGTGCATGTGCTTCAAGTGCAGAATTTCATAGCTTTTAAACGAGTTATTTATTTCGACATGATGTTGACTGGTGGCACTTTGAGCTGATAAGTAATTTCTTGCTTTGCATTTACATCGCTTTGTTTCACCCTGCAAACGACCTGGCGTGCATCCGCACCAGGCAGCTCCTTGTCCCCGAAATGTTCCGCGAACAGGATTCAGCAATGTTGGGTCTGCTTTAATGACATCTGCCTTTGTGTACCACCCTGCCTGTACGCCAGAAGATAATCCAATCCGGAACATTCCATCCCACTCTTCAATGACAACTCCAGCCATATTTCTGGGATCTGAACTTCCCTTTAATTCACGTCAAGAATTGGAATAAGAACAAAATCTCCGACCTGGAGGTCAGGTATGTAAGAGGGACTGAGATCGGGCTTTCATCTGTTTGGCTGCCGCAGAAAGCCCACAGTTAGCATTTTCGCGATGTGCTCCTAGCAAGAGTGCATAATTGCACTCCATATAAGAAGAAGGTAAGCCACTAGAGGGCTCCTGTTCTTGGCATTGCGTAACGGTGCTACGACCACAATTTGGTTTGGTATGGGACCACAATCCGTTTGGTGGGGGGAGGGTAGCCAACAGCCAATCAGATTGCAGAGACCCCCTCCCCGTTTGGTGGGGGGGTAGAGCAGAGGATTACGGTAGTTTTTGTTCTGTTTGAAAATGGGTCCCCGTTTGGTGGGGGGGGGGGCTAGGCAAAAGAGGTCCCCGTTTGGGGGGGTCGCCAACAGCCAATCAGATTCAGCCAATCTTAGCCTGACTTGGCGACCCCCCTCCACCAAACGGGGACCCTTTTGCATCCCCCCCCCCCGCCAAACGGGGACCCCTTTCGCCTACCCCCCCCACCAAACGGGGGAACATTCGCGTATTGTGGTCGGAGCACCGTTACGCAATGCCAAGAAGAGGAGCCCTCTAGTGGCTTACTATTCTTCTAATATATAGTGCAATTATGCACTCTTGCTCCAAGGGTTGTGCAACTAAGAAATTTCTCGGGCTCGGTTCGGGCTCTTTCAGTGAAGGCCCGAGCGGCCCTAACCGAGCCACGGCCCGATCGGCCCGAGCAGCCCGAGTTGCTTCAAAACCTGGAAAAAGTACTCACCTTATTGGTTAACTATTAAAATAAGTTAAAAATTGTATGAAAAATAAAAGAAGCTATTTTAAGTATGTACAAATATTTACATGTTCAGAAATATAAATATTTTAAAGATAGGTATATATTTCGAAAATGTAAGCTTTCTATTTGACTCTGAATATTTGAATAATATTTATTTTTAAAATTTTAAAGAACGCGATGTTTTTTTTACAAAAATTTGTAGTTTACATACCTTTGTATTAACAAGTAATAGCAATAAGCAACAATCAAATGCGACGTATAGCTGCCTAATACCTGTAGTCGCACAAAAGGCATGACTAAGACGCAGTTCTAACTAGTAATAGCTTTGATGCCTCCTAAGTGGTGCCAAAAATATTTCTGCTCCAGAATCAACCCTGATACGGAATGGCCCGAATGGCCCGAGCAACCCTAGCGGCCCGAGCTGCCCGATTCGGGTCGGGCTCGGTTCGGACCGCAAAAACTATTTCTCGGGCCGGGCCAAGCCCGAGCCCGAACCCGAACCGAGCCCTAAGCCCGATTCATGGCCCGAGCACAACATTATGTGCTTCTACTGATTTCTTATTGTAGCAGATCGGACATATCACTTGCTGTCCGATTCATTCCTCGCCAACACCGTATCCACAAGGAATGTGTAAGCTGCAACCACAAATTATGCATCCTCCACGTTTCCTACCTCACGCACACATACACTGCATATGTTCAGACTCTGATCATTTTGTCACGGGCCCCATGTCCTGTAGTTGTGTGAATTGCTTTTACGCTACCGTATAGTTCTTCCCAGTAACATTTGTATCTAGAAAGCGAAAAGGTTTCCAAAGTTTCTAAATTTAAAATAATACAAATTATTAAAAATATGTATTATTAAAAATTATAAAGGTAAAATTTTAAATTGTGAAGTGTGAAATTAGTAAAAGATTGTAATTGACAAATGTACATACGTAACGTTTTGCTGACTCCATCGAGACGATTACTTGATTCTATCTTGAGGAGATTTCAGTTTTTTAACCAACCGCTTCGAATCTCAACTCGTAAGTTGCCAGCGTTTTCAGAAGGTAGTACTTTTCAGGTGTTTTCATGCCCTTCTTTGCTTTTGCATATGTGATTCGAGTATAGATATTCCGGTATTCTGCTTCAAAATATGGCTTTCCTTTAGGATTTTCGTTATAAGAGTCGGTTAGGTTCTTATAAAATCTTTTTCGGACGATTCCATACCAGTGCAATTAAACGAATATAGTCAAGGCATAATTCTCACAAAATGATTTTGACTGATTAGTGAGGTGATGACAAAATATTTATTACGAAAGCTTACTAAAGTACCGAGTAGAGGAAGAAAAACAAACAGGCAGAATAGTAAAACTTAATAATATAAAAAAAAAAAAAATGAATATAAATATAAAAGGTAGATATCGGTACTCAGGAATTTATGCAGAATTCCTAGAATTAGACGGAAAAGTGTATAATTTGGAAATCATAACAACAGTTATACAAAATTCCGGAACATTTCAGGAATTATAATTCCTGAAACAAGACGGAATTATACCTAATTCCGTTCATAATTCCGTTTTATACAATTTTACAGTTACATATATATATATATTTGTTTATATATATATTATATATATATATATATATATATATATATATATATATATATATATATATATATATATATATATATATATAATGGGTGTGTGTGCGTGTGTGTGTTTGTGATTGTTAAACTGCTGCAATTATGCAAGTCAATGATCATTCAGCGCAAACTGAAAAGGTAAAGATGCTACGTTTATTTTTAGAAAGGTGAATTTAATATTTCCTTCTGGCATCGTACCACAACAATGGTTGATTTATGTTTTGCATATACAGAAAATGTCAAATCGCTCCACTGGAAATGGTGCAAACCTTTCTTTATATTGGCACGTTTCTACGGAGCATCCACAACAGCAAGTTCTAGGCTGGGCCATATACTGCTGCTTCTGTATAGTGTTCTAGTGTTCGCCTTCATAACAGGTGAAGTTATTATATTATTGTTAGTTGTATTATTATAATAATAGTAATAATAATAATATTATTATTATTATTATTATTATTATTAGTGTTATTATTATTATTATTATTATTATATTTATCATTATTATTAATAATAATAATAATTATAAGTACTGTGGACAAGTTATCTCTATAGTTTCATCGGATTCTGCATGTGATGACTTACGATATTTAACTAAAACTTTGAAATATAATAATCATGCTCGAACAATTCGCCACATGCAACATTTGAGATTTTGATTTTCTCATTCTTTTGCTTGGTGCGATCGAGTAATAGTTATTCTTAATAGACTTTACGTTGTAGTATCTATTTACCTATTTGTTGTAAGCTTTTATGAAACTATTGAATCTTGGAAGAACTAAGATTTGTTCCACAAAGTTCTGAAAATTCGAATATTTGCTTGTATCTGAAAGAAAACAGAAGAATTTCAAATTTTCAAGTAACAGAGCCGATCTATCATCAAAAATTTGAACATATTTTCTAGACCTCTGATTTTTTTCTACTGGCGATAACGCCATTAGTGCTTGGGAATAAAAAGGATTTTCCAATGAACCAGAAGAATCTTCTCACTTACTATCTATATCCCGAAAGCCACAGTTTCTGGTTTTGGAGCTAACGATCTATTATTGTTAGCGTGATTTTTCAGTTATGATAAATATTGTAATATAAATTATTATAGTTATATTATTATTATTATTATTATTATTATTATCATTATTTGTTGTTATTATTATTGTGAGGGCCCTAGCTGAGCAAACATAAGCAATCACCTGCTGCGCTGAGGTGCAGCCGTAAAAGGTAATATATTTCTTAGATTGGTCGCCTTTGATAAATCAGTTGTTGCCAAGGTTCGCTGAAGTGATACTGGATTTCATTGGTGAAACAGATAATCGTTTAGTATGGCGTATATATCCATTTTTTATAAAGCCATTGAAATAATGGACAACGACGTAGTTAAAAGTTGCAGGAAAAAGCTATACATCTACGTTTTTCCTGGCCATCAAAAATCTACTTTGCTCACCGCAGAAGATTTTTAATAAAATTTTGCTGTTCTTGCGGCAAAAACCTGACATTACATAAACTGTGGATCCCAAAATTTGCCTGCAGCAAGCGCGTGTGCAAAACAACAATTTATAACAAAAATGATATTTAATGGTTTTTCCCAAAGCATTGGTTTATTGGATGACGTAAGGTAAACTCTCTTTTTTCGAAGAATTACACCTTGTAGTACCATACTGGTTGGCGGACGGGTATTATGATAATTTTTCGTTTTGCGGAACCTATGATCCTTGTAAATGCATTATTTGCCAGCGTTTCAATATGGCTGAACTTGTCTTAAGTCTTGCTACTATTTAAATCACACAGTATTACCAAATAATTGCATCCACAGTACTGTTCAAAGTTTGCTAAGGGGAGTTGATTAAATTACTAGATATCGTGTCATTTTGCATTTCAGCTACCGCTGTCCGATTCCTCATTTCATTATTTGTCTCGACAGAACAAGATTTAACGTATCCGTTTAGTTTCCGGATGTTGATATCAGTCCTATTGGTTCATGTGGTTCTGAATCTGATCCAATCACATAATTACGAGAGCAACCTGAGACAATCCGACTTTCTACTTCGCTACGAGAATTGGAATTACGTGGATGCAGCAGAAACAAGGCCAAGTGTAGTTTTTAGAAACAATATTGGATGCATTTTATCGATTCTATTTTACACATCAGTTTTGGAAATCCTTTACTTTGTCAAATTGAGTTCCTCACAGTACGTTAGCCTCGTCGTCATAGAAATGGACTTTTGGGGCAAAAACAACCTGGGGAAAGTACTAAATGCCTTTTCATTTTTCTACATTGCTGGAAGATGCTGCGTAGCCAGCCGATATCAGTCTGTATTTCTCTATATTACAAAAGTTATAATTTCACGATTTGAAGAAAATATAATCAATGCACAAAATACTAATTTGAAAATGGTTAAACGTTGGAGACATGAGTATCATCAGATCGAAGATGTTGTGCAAAGCATAAACTCGCAGTGGTGCTGGTACTACTTAATCGCCACAGGTGATACTGTTGCTATCATCATTTTTCAAGCGCATGCACTGGTTGTCGGCAAAATTGGTCTCTTTGAAAATCCAGTTGATGTTCTGCTGATCTGTACATTTGGCTTTATGTCTTTTGTTTTCATAAACCTTCCTCCTCTACTGCTTAATGAACAGCTGCAAGGCCTTTCCAAGCGTCTTGCTGATGCCATAACTTGTAATCTAAACCAATCCGGTACATGCGCATCTGATGAATGTGCCATAATTAGACATGAAGCCGAATCTCTACTTCAATTGATGCAGAAAAATTACAGTCTATTAACTGTAGCGAACATATTTCCAATTTCAAGGAGTTCTGTTCTTGCAGTAAGTTCTGAATTTACTTTCAACTAATTTTGATGAAAAGCTTATCCTGTTCATCCAATTTATGCTATTCTTGTGCTTGATTATTGCTATGATGTGGAAGAATAGTTTAAAAGCAGCTGATCAAAATTATCAGTCGCAACATAATTAGCGGAGCTATATTATTTGCATTAATAAATAAATTTGCATTAAATTAACTGCGATCATTTAGAAAGAATGACTGTCTACGTTTCAGGAGCTGTCGCTGATTGCAACTTATGCTATAATCTTGCTCCAAATGACTCAAAGCTTTTCCTCGAAACCCCACTTCGGTACAGAATATCTTCATTTAAATGTTAGCTATGATAATTCTGCGGGACAACTGCCATTTTGAAGTCCTTTCAGTTAGGTCTGTGCTCAGCTAAGAGCATTAAATTTGATATGCTGTAGCTACAGAACGTGCACTTTCTACAGAACCTGCACTTTTGTTAATATTTAACAAACTCCCTCCACGGCTTCTGAAGCTATATTTATGCTTATGACTACATTAGAGAATAAAAATATTGTTAAAATTGCCATCCACACTGAAGCTAACAAAAATCATATATTATAATCTAATTCATGATTTAGCACAATATAGAATAGAACTTAAACATAAACAAAAACACAAAACCTAAGAAAGATAATCTAACAAATAATTTTAGCAGTAAAGCTATGGACAACATTAATTTCAAGGCTATTTTTGAGTCTAGTGCTAATAAATGGTAATGATCATGTGATGAACATGTTAATACAATTGCGAAACCACATATATTTTCTAAATATAATGAAACAATAGCACAGGATGTTCTTAATTATAGGGAAACCATTCAGAACCTAAATTGCGACAACTTCATAAAATCGATTCACATGCATTCCCATGCAATTGCCGTTGTTCGGAATATAAAGATAATTTTCACGAACATATCATTACTAGTGATTTCAACGTAATTGATAACGAACCCGTTCGACCCATTTTAATTTATGGACCAAAGTATAGATTAAATAAATTCAATAAAAAAGAAATAAATGATTCCTTCGGAATATCACTTCTTAAATATGTAAATAAAATAAAACGTAAATATAAACTGGACACACCAAAACTTAGGGAATGGGCACCAGAAGTTAATAATAATTTCGCAAAAAATCTTTGAAAAACTAACGGTCAATACTAAGTTTAAACTAAATACACGCAAATACAAATACTAAATACAAATTTAAAGAACAAATGAAACAGTACAGTAATGAATATGTATTGACTTTAGTGGACAAAGGGTTTCAAAATTTTGCTATTATTTGTGAACAATTTTATTTAATAAATTTTATAACATTTTATTTTATAATAAATTTTATTTAATAAAATTCATTCAAGATATAAAAAAGTATATTGGGGAAATGGAGACCCTAAATAAACAACCTGTAACCAATTTGCTGTAATTGATTTGGCAAAGCTTCTCATTGATAATACTTACTTCACCCTTTGTAATAAAATATTTTGAACAATTAATAAGAATTCAATGGAAACAAACGTAGCAACTACTGTTGCAAATGTTACGATACACCAACTAGAGTTTAATTACATAGTCAACAACGAGAAACCTGCTATTAACAAGTTTTTGATGTACATTTTCAGATACATTGATGGCATAACTACAATTAACGACGACAACCAACTCGATGCACAAAAACACAAAATGTACCCCAAGGAATTAGAACTTAATGGAGTAAATACGAATGAATATGCTGCAAACGTTCTTGACCTAACTATATAAGTAGTTAAAGGTAGCGGTACCTTTGAAACTCACCTTTATGACAAGCGATTACACTTAAAATTTAAAACAGTTAAGTTCCCAGTCCCGCATACAAATATCTCTAAATCTATATTTACTAATAATAAAAAGTGAAATAACTAGGATAGTCGACATATGTAGCAACATAACCTTTTTCAAGAAGCATACTAGCGACCTAGTACTTAGCTTGAAAGAAAGAGGATACTCAAATAAATTCATTAAATCTTGTGTTTCAAACATAAAAAAAAAAATAATTAATAAACTTATTGATATGATTTCAAATGACTGCTCGATATTATCAAAAAATCAATAACTATATATATGTACATATATATGTATATATATATATATCCTAATTCCTATAGTGTAATGAGCGCTTTGCCCAACCATGTCTAATAACAAGTTCTAGCACCCCACAGTCAATATGGCTTAGGCCCGTCTAATACATGGGATCACTCCATACAGTCTAATCTCGGAATAAAAAATCGAAAATATACCTATACGAATGCTACAGTCTAATTTGGCCTTCGTCCACGTCTAATACCAGGGTTAACACCCTACAGTCTAATATGGCTTCGGCCCGTCTAATAAATGGGATCACTTTCTACAGTCAAATCTCAGAATTGAAAACCGAAACTATAGACATACGAATGCTAGAGTCTAATTTATTCTGTCCACGTCTAATACCAGGGTTAACACCCTACAGTCTAATGCAGGTTTTCGGCCCGTCTAATACATTGGATCACTTTTTGTGTTTGTATGCATTTACTAAATAACACGTGTGAATGGGACCACATGGCTGAAACGCATTTCAATTGAATTTTAATACGGGGATTCTAAAAACCTAAAGCTGCAACTAGTATGTCGGTACGCCACTGACGACGCCCACCGAATACTAGTATCAGTATGGCAGAGTGGTCAGCGAATGAACGCACCTAACTTGTATGACTGTGTCTGTAGCACATCGTACTGGATGCTTTCTTCTTTGTTATCTATAGAAACTCCAGTTTTCTCGAGTAGCATCCAAAAACACCTAGTATGCAGGCGATAAAATAATACTCCTCCCTTAGCCATGTCTAAATTCTCTTTTCTTAAGTATTCACTCGTTAAAAGTGAATTATCACTATTCTGCTTGCATACGCCCATTTCTATCTGTCCTTTCTTCCTTTTAACGCACAACGCCAACCAGTCCAACCATATAATCAGCAGTAAACTAATTGCTTAAACAATGGTGGGCAGGCTTCTCTTGGTTTGCTATAAGCATCACTATTCAGGTTCACTTATTACGATTTCAATTTAAATATCTAGCTCCAGTCGTTGTGCGTCTGTCAAAAGATAATGAGTACACAAACCTAGGGCCTTTTCGCAGAATGGGTAGAGTAGAGAGTAGAGTAGAGTAGAGTTAAAATTAACTTTTTTAACCCTTTTCATGAATGCGCAGGGTTAAATTTAACTGCTTGTTTTTAACTCTGCAGGGTTAAAAATGAAGGAGTTAAAAGAGTTTAAACTGGCAGAGTTCAAATTAACTCTCTGCCTACGCGAAAAGAGTTAAAATAATTAATTCTTCTTTTCGCAATGTCCAACTGTTCAACATTTAAGAA